>JAPDKU010000086.1:0-111514 GCA_027569715.1 Hamigera avellanea
CCGAGTCCGTGTAAGGCTTCGCATAGCAACGGTACGGTTGCGAGATACTCTTGGGATTCGAGGTGAACGAGGCAAGTATTACCTCCAGTCAGCTCTACTTACAGTGACCAGTCGGCCGTGCGTAACAGTATTAAGGTAAATTTAGAAAAGGTAAAAATTATTAAGGATTAAATTATTAATAATAAGAGCAGTATAATCCTTTTTAGGTTTCTATAATTTTTATCGACGCTTTATTAAAGATTATAGTAAGATTATAAAACTACTAAATTAATTTATTAAAATTAATATCTATTTATTTAAAGTATAATATATTAAAAAGTTTTTTAGGAATTTAAGGATCGCCTCTTTATAGTACCTATCCTCCGGTATTATAAAATAGACTTATTAATATATATATAAATAAATATATTTAATAATATAATTATAGGAGTATTATTTTAATAATATATTAATTAATAGCACCTATGTTACGCACGGCCGACTGGTCACTGTGAGTAGAGCGCCTGAGGGTTATACGTACTGAGGCTTTACTGCCGATCCCAAGAGTATCTCGCAACCGTACCGTTGCTATGCTAAGCCTTACACGGGCTCGGGTCCTACTGAGTATCTTGCAGGACGTGCCAGTTGGTGCGCCAAGTAGGTCAGTCACAGTGAAGTCGAATGGAGGTCACCAAGTGAGTCCCCTACTTGTAGATGGGTTGTCTTAGTCTTTAGAGTTGAACTGTGAAGAGCAAAGTGCAAGTTGGTATCCAAGTAACATTGAGGGATTGATCGCGAAGAACTAAATACATGTGTGCCAATGAGTGTCCTTATATATCCTTCAAGTCCTACCTTTCGGTATACCATTTTGTGGTAGGGGATGTGGTCGCGTATACCATTTGTATACCACTCCTTCGGTAGGTAGATGGTAGGAGATCACGTGATGTGGCTGGTTGAATATCAACCTGATCCCTGTCCTCCGAGTAACATTCTTGCATTCCCATCTTTATTCCTTATCCAGTGATTCTGCCTTGACTCCCCGCATCCTCACGTGAAGCCAATGCGACAAGGTCCGTAACAACCTAGTTATATATATATATAAGAATTATATAATATTAAAAATATATAGTATTGCTAAAAGATTCTAGTAATTATATAGTTTACTAGTAATGACTAGGCCGGTAATAGCAGCCTAAGGCACTATTTTTTATTTTTTTATTTTTTTTATTTATTTTACACCCGCCCGCGTTCCGCTTGGTAATTATCTCTGTAACGTTTTTGTATTTCAAAAAGGTCGCCAGGTCGTAAGATGAATTTAGGTACTAAATTATATTAGAATCGTTTATTGCCGTCTAGTACTCCTAGTACGACCTGGTAAAAATACCAAAAAAACTAAAGTTACGACCTGGTGAGCACGGATAATTATTAAATTACGACCTGGCGAACTTTTCTACCAATGAAACTGATTAAATACTAGTAACCTTACTAGTCTTTACCAGTAAGAGACCTGGCGAGGTGCGACCTGGCGACCTGGTCTTCGCCCACTTTTTCTCATGTGACCTTCCTTGACTGCGAATGACCTGCCAAGGGAGAATGAAGCGGTATGCATAGGTAGCCTTGATCGTACGGTACCGTACAACGTACACGCTTCAGCGAGTCGCCGCGACGAGGGTCCAGCGAACGCCCGCCCCATTCCGGTCTCTCTGCGCAGCTCTTTTTCCCACCCCCCTATCTAAACCTATCTATCTCCGTTCGATTATCCGTCGCGCCCTTTGCTTGTTGCACGCGTTCATCTGTCGCCGCTTGTTCGAGTTGTTCCTGGTGCAATATTTGCGCCCATCTGTGGGTGGATCTTCCCTCATATTCATAATTTTATTCGATTCCTTCCGCAGACCAACGAACAGACGCGCTCGCAACGTGGCCGCCAATTCGTGTCGCAATCTTACTCAAATCTCTGTGTCGCCTGAGGTGAAATTCAGCGCGACCGTAGCCCCGAGGCGCATCACCACTCTTATAATTCCCGTTTCAATCTCAGAACCCGTCATTCACCATGGTGCGATCTCTTCCAAAGAAGAACAACCCTCTAATCCTCCCAGACGAGGCTCCGGCCTGTAAGTTTACAGCGTTGTCGCTTCTCGCCCGCTCGACATTTCCGTTCAGTCTACGCATGGGCACTGGCAGATGTATACCTATGACGATGAATCAATGCGGCTAATATAATACCTTGTTCATGATCATAGACGAAGAACTTCTCGCACGTCGTCGCTTGGGAAAGACACACCTAGCTGTTAAGCGCGAACAGGTTGGCACATCGAATGCCACAAAACCCGAGAATTTGGGGCCTTTTGAGTATGCCCACTTGCGTGCACCACTGCCCAAAGACCTCAAGGGCTCGGAGATCTTCCCGTCGCACACCCCTCAGCAGCATCCGGAAACCTACTTCTTGATGGTAAGTCTATGTGTGCCGTGATTCGTGCGAATCGATGCTTTAAGTGGCTCTCGACGCGAACTTCTCTTACATTTTCAACAGCGACGAAGCAAGGACGGATTTGTTAGCGCTACTGGCATGTTCAAGATTGCTTTCCCATGGGCGAAGTTGGACGAAGAGAGGTCTGAGCGGGAGTATTTGAAGTCCCGCGACGAAACCAGTGAAGATGAAATTGCTGGCAATGTCTGGATCTCTCCTATTCTTGGTAAGCGTGCATTTACTCCGAATAAGTCAATGGTATACCGACTAACACTATTTTTAGCTCTCGAGCTCGCCAAAGAATACCAGATGTATGACTGGGTACGCGCCTTGCTTGACCCTACAGAGATTGTCCAGAGCCCATCCAGCGCAAAGAAGCAAATCACCCCACCTCCGAAGTTCGATCTGCCGCCATTGGAAACGCCTAAAGAATTGATTCCCCCTACTTCTCTGCGGGCCAGAAGCCGGAGATCTGCTTCCCCGAGCAAAAAGGCGGGTTCGCCCCGCAAGGCTAGACAAACCAGAGCCATGAAGGAAGCGAGCGCTGCGGCCACTAGTGCAGCAAATGCGGATCTTCAATTCTCATTAGAAAACACAGCAGCAGAATCTGTCCAGACAAGTGTGGAAGTGAACGGAGATGAGCAGTCAGCTGAGGATGTGAAACCCAAAGCGGAGTCAAGCTTCAGATTCAGGAAGCTTGTCCCCACGATCCCGGAGTCGGAAGAAGAAAAAGTTAAGGTTGATGTCGAATCCACTATGGACGCAGCCAACGACATCGAAACAGCTCAGACCACGGTCTCGGTGGAGATGCCGATTTCTCTTCCAGAAATGCCTTCTGCAGCTGATACCGAGCAAATGATCGCTAAGGCGAAGGAGATGGTCGAGGAAGCCATTAAGCTTCAGCAAGAGGAGAATGAGACTGCCGAATCTGCATCACCAAAGGCTGCCAAGAAGCGTAAGCAAGAAGAGGTGGCCGAGGAAGAGGAGGATGAGCCATCAGACCTTCCAGTCCAGCGAGCAAAGAGGGCTAAAGTGCTGGAAGAGAAGCTTAAGAAGGAACGCGTACGGAATCGTGCTTTGGTGGGCGTCACAGCTACATTGGCACTGGCGTGAGTATTCTCCTTTTTGTTTTCAAGATCGTTGATCATGTGTTGAGCTTGTGGCTAATTGATTCTTCAGAGCTGCAATCCCTTATTTCTTCTAGATCTTTGGAACAACTTTTTTCTGGCTTTTTTTTTTTTTCAAGAGACGAGATCAGGACAGCAATGAAATCCCGTCGTGTGACCCAACCTCGAGGCTTCACCGAACCTTCTTTACCATGGCTTTGTTATGGATGCTTTCGTTACGGAGAAGGCCCCCCCAACTCCCTTGTCATTTACCCGACTTCCACTCATCAGTCCCATCTCCCGATCTATATTTCCCAATCCATTCACGCCCAGCTTTAGGGTATCCCCTTTCCTCCCCTTCCCGCCCTGTCCCACCGCGAAGATTATATCCCTTCCAACAGTGATTCCCAGTGTGTATTGTATTGATGGATCCTTTACTCCCTTTCTAATGTGTTGTCCTTTTTTCGTTGCGCGTGGATTCGCCAATAGGGTGGGCAGGCACAAGTGGTTTGGTTTGATTACTCATGTTTGGATTCTTGACACCATCAGTTGAGGACTTCTATCACGTTTCAACCATTCTTTCCCAAATCCCTTAACTCTCGATACCATATAAGTTCTGTTATAATTTGGTGCTCTTGTCCCCATTTGCCACATGCACAACAGCGCATCCCGGCACCCCTGCACAACTATTAAGGTGAAGGGTCGAAAGGTCCAATCCGCCTGGTATTTCCCTATTGTTGACGTATAAAATATACTGCACCATCAGCAGTCAAGAATGAAAAGGAACCTATGGGTTTATAGCCCAGATCTAAAATATGCGGAATGCTGCTAATGCAATGTCGATAGTGAAAAGCATCATTTTCCGTAAATGCCTCTGGTCAACCCACGTAATCACGCAATTAATTGGAGTATACTTTAGCTCGTTAGAAGTATAGAAGGAACTTCGAAGATGTGAATCGAATCAATTGTAGACGTCCATCTGGTCTTGTGTTCCGCTGCTATTGACCAGTGCAAACAATCCAAACATCGTCATTGTCCACTTTGAGCTTCGGAGGTAAAAGCAGCCACCGTCAGCTCCAGAGCTCCCCATATCATCTCTGTCTTCGCTCTACTCTAGAAGCCTTTATTATCGAATTCCAATTGTATATAACTTCCCTGCTCAGTCCCTTCAACCAGTTCTGGCAATGCAATGTCTCTCCCGGGGTTAGATCTCAGCCAACCCGCGGCGGACAGACAGTATGCGGTCGCTCCGCCTACGCAAATTAGCTTGACCAAGGGTTCAGAATGGAGGTTTGAAGTGGCATTCGGAACGACAGTGCGGGTCAAAGTGAGTTCCTCCTTCGCTCCGATCTGATCTGCTTTCTAGTTGTTTTTTCATCTCCCATCAGCGGGCGATACTTGAATTTGATTATGGAGTTGCTACCAAGCACAAGTCCCCGCTTGAGCAGCCAATTTCCTGCCCGATTGTACCTCGATTCCTGCGCCATTAGATAGGACAAACCATACTGACTTGGCGATCGATTGGCGATTACAGCTCCTCGCCGGTACCGCAGAACTTTTCGGAACCGAACTCGCCGCTTCACAGACATACACATTCTCCGGAACGAAAGCCGCCATTTACACCTGGCACGGCTGCACACTCGAAGTCAGCGCGGGGGAGACGGTATCTTTAATAGACGGGGTCTTGTCGATCGATACGAATGGAGCTGCTCGAGGGTACGGCGCCGGCGGATGCCAAAGCGAATATACGGCAGAGGAGACGCCCATGGTGGAGTACGCGAACCTGCATTTCGCGCTGGAGACATTGCGGCAGGAAGCCAAAGCGACGGGCAAGGATGGGCCGCGCGTCCTGATCCTCGGCCCCGAAAATGCAGGGAAGACCAGTCTGGCAAAAATCTTGACGGCTTACGCTACCAAGGTCGGCCGGCAGCCGATCGTGGTGAACTTGGATCCAGCGGAGGGGATGCTGAGCGTCCCAGGGACGCTGACGGCCACGGCTTTTCGCACGATGATTGACGTGGAAGAGGGCTGGGGCAGCAGTCCTATGTCAGGTCCGAGTCCCGTGCCGGTGAAACTGCCGCTGGTGTACTTCCACCCCATGCAGAGTCCGCTGGATGCGGATGGGATTTATTACAGGGGTATCGTGTCGAGACTGGCGCTCTCCGTCATGGGCCGCATGGCGGAGGATGAAGATACCAGGGAGACGGGAATTATCGTCGATACGCCGGGCATCCTGGGGCAAGGCAAAGCTGGGAGCGTCGAGATGATCAATCATATTGTTACCGAGTTTTCGAGTATGTCTCTCTCTTTCTTCCTCCTGGCTTCCCCCCATATTCCCCAACACATTTCCTAACCAAACGAACGATCAGTTTCCACCATCCTCGTCATCGGCTCCGAACGCCTCTACAGCACTATGACGAAGAACTACGACAACAAACCCACCTCCAGCGCCTCGGCCGCCGCCTCCGACGAGCGCATCTCCGTCGTCAAGCTCTCGAAATCCGGCGGCTGCGTCGACCGCGACGCCGCGTTCATGAAGCTCCTCCGCGAATCCCAAATCCGCTCCTACTTCTTCGGCAACCCCATCCCATCCACCGCATCCTCCGCGCTCTCGCTGTCCGCCACGTCCGCCCCCAACGTCACCCTCTCCCCTCACGCACAGCAACTCGACTTCGACTCCCTGGCCGTCTACAACGTCACCGCCACCACGTCCGACGAGGACGAGGACGAATATGACCCGTCCTCCTTCGGTGCGGGTGATTCGTTCCTCCCGGGAGACTCGAACGATGCAGCTCATGGTAACCAGCAAGATGAGAGTCCGTCGCTACCGGGGACGGGCGCGTCGGCAGCAACTGATGCTGGCGCGGCGGCTTCGTCGGGTAGTGCCAGCCTACCGTTGAAGAAAGTCCCGTCTCCTGCGCCCTCTGCCCTGGCGAATTCCTTGCTCGCCATTAGTCATGCGGCGCCGAATGCCGCGCCGTCGGATATCCGGGATGCGAGCATCATGGGGTTCCTGTATGTGGCAGATGTGGATAGCGAGAAGGGGAAAATTCGTGTCCTTGCCCCGATTGGAGGGAGGGTGCCTGCGAGGGCAATTGTATGGGGCAGGAAATGGCCGGGGGAGGTTGTAGGGTTGGTTGGGTAGATATTGATATGGAAATAAAGGAACAAATCACTGATACCCTTTCTGTCTCTTGGCCCAAAGGTCCTGCTTGGTACTAGTAGCTCGCTTATGCAAAATGCTTACAAGATAAGGAGCAAGCGAGTCAGACTGATGGCAAATGAATACGATTCTCAGCATTGTACAAGTTGGATGCATGCAATGCACATGCCTCCTCAAGTAAATTTTCTTGTCCTGATTCGCAATTTGCAGCAAGATAAGGAAAGCAAAAGTCCCAAAACTCAATCACAATCAAACCAACCAAAATGATGTTTTACACATGTTACATCTTGCGTAGGATACAGTCGAAACGTTTAAACAAAACACTGACCCCACCATGCAAAGGAATGATCTGCCTGCCCTGCCCTTTCCTGTCCATGCAAGTATGTATGTGCCTGTGCCGTCCCAATGCTGTGCAAAAGAAAAGATACAAGCAAGGAAATGCTGAATGAAGATAATCCCGCCAACTAAAAGAAATAAAATAGAGAGAAAACAAAGGAAAAGAAGCACAAAAGACAAAAGAAAAGGTTGTAGCAGCCCGTACATATAGATCATTCCCATCTCTTCCACTCCTCAGCGTTCCTCCTCAGCTCGGCATCCCGATCATATCCTTGTCGTTCATCGTCGAGTAATTCAAGCTTCCTGTCGCGGAACCGCTGCTCGGCATCATATCTTCGCAGAGCGATCAGCTTCAGATACGTGAAATCATCCTTTATCACCGCGTCTCGGAATTTAGTCCGCATCCTGGGGGAGTACAGTTGGCAACTCGCCTCACGGCACCGAGAGGGACCGTCACCTGGCAGCAGACGCATGGCGGTAGAGAACATCCTGGCGAGGGGTTTGTTTGATTTGGCTAGCGGCCAGACGACGTCGTCGTAGCAGTCCTCGCAAACGGTGAGTTCCGGTAGTTGCGGGATGTAGTGCCATGTGCTGAGAATAAGCCTGTCACGGCGACAGTCGCGGAGGACT
The DNA here is from genome assembly GCA_027569715.1 of Hamigera avellanea. Classification (NCBI taxonomy): domain Eukaryota; kingdom Fungi; phylum Ascomycota; class Eurotiomycetes; order Eurotiales; family Aspergillaceae; genus Hamigera; species Hamigera avellanea. The sequence continues at coordinate 7,682 of JAPDKU010000086.1, forward strand.
ACCTTGCGGCGCGCGTAGGCCAAGAAGTCGCTCATGTCCGGGTATGGCGTGCGTTCGTACTCTGCGCGGTTTGCAGCGGCGTCGAGCAGGTCGATGAACTGGACGAAACGAGGGCTATCGGTTGCCAGGTCGCATACCCGCTCTTGCATGACGGTGCTGCGTTTAAAGGTCTCCTGGTGCGAGGGCATCAGGATGCGGAGATTACGGATGCACGCGGAGCAGACGTTGAATTTTGGCAGGTACATGCCGGTGTCTCGGTCGATGATGCGGTACCAGTACTGTTCACTTATCTTGCGTCCGGTGCAGGGAAAGCCGCCTGGAGGTACTCGAGAGACCTCATAAAGCATCTCGAGATCGTCGTACTGTTTGACAATGGTTTGGACCCATGCCAGACGTACCCAGGGTTCGCTCATTGAGCAGCGGAGCTTTTGATCGCGTGGTTTGGGAAGACTTGGGATGAAATAGTCGCGAAATTTCGAGTTGCCGATTTGTTTCATGCACGACGGGCAGATGTCGAGGTGCGTTATCCCTTTGATGGTGTACCAGTCCTGATGGCCAGCCATCGGGACCGACCTGGAGCAGGGCAAAAGGCAAAGACCTGATGCGTTAGGCGAAGTCTGGACGACAAGCTCTTTTGAGGGGCTGCCCTGTCGGCATGGTTGACTCCGTTCATTATCGGCTTTGTTAAGAGACGGCAAAGGCTGCGGTTGCACTTCATCCAAGAATGACACCGTCCGTCTGGTGACTTGCTGACCTGTTGACGGCGGCACATCGTTCGAGGACATGGATCTCGGCAACTGACCACTACCAAAAGACGGAGGCGGTTGTGGCTGGGTCGAGTTGGATGCGGCCGCGAAAGATGCAGCAAAAGGACGCTTCTTCTCCTGCGAGACAGAATCCGGTACCAGCTTCGGTGACGTTGAAGAAGCTCTCAGTCGCGAAGGTGCGCCTTTGGAATTCGGGCCATTTGTCCATGGACTAGCGCTGTGGCGAGATTCTCGGATTGGAGACTGCGGAGCCGATGCAGGAAGCGTATTGAGTGATGACCTAGTAAGTTCTCTGGTCTTCGATGATGTGTAGTCATTGGCGTTCTGCTGCGAATTGACAAGATTTGCAGATGACAGCCTCTGATCACATTGGGAGCTCTGCTCTGAGGAAGTTTCGAGATCCCGCAATTCATGTCGGCGCCTAAGCTTTTCTTCTAGTCTCTCAGCCAGGGTTGGAACATGTGGGAGCTCCTTGAGATCTGGATTGTTGACCTGAGGCGCGCATGGCTGGTTGACACGCTCACGTTTCGCTCTATGATCAACGGTATCAGAATCAGACAGATAGCCAGCCCTTTGCATGGAGACTCGCTGATAACTGGACGACCGCTCCACCGAGCTTTCAAACCGAACGCTGCCCGATCGACGTCTCGAAGTCCGGGATGTATGTGCTGACATGTCATGGGTCTTGTCGACCGTCGCGACGTGGTGGGAAACCCATGCCTCTCGAGCATTCTGAGAGTGAAGCCTAGAAATGCTGCGGCTCTTACTCTGAACGTCACCTGTAGTAGGGTGACGTGAGGGCGCTCTGCTTCTCAAATCCTCCCCTCCATGTTTGCCTCGAGATTGATTGAGGGGATGCAATAAAGCCGCAGGCTTCCGAAACGCCTTCGACTGGAAGTCGCCCACGGAGAAAAAGTCCAGCTCTTCTCTCATGGTTGGTGGCGGCGTTGGTGGACCTGTGCTATCATCTGAAGAGCCATTTCCAATGCTAAGCCCTTCCATAGAAGAGTCGGGAATCAACGGAGGAGGGGGAGGGACGTCCAAGGTCACAATTAGTGGGTATTGGTCAATGGTTCCTCTGGCACAGACACCGTCGTCCCCCGGCTTCTCCTTCAGCATAGACAACCCGTGCACTTCACGGGCAAGTGACTCGACCTCATCCTCCACACAAGGCGAAGGCGGCCAGCGCGATCGCATGCGCCAGGTTGAAGGCATTTTTTTTGTGTTAGAGAAAAGAGCACACAGTTGGTTTCAAATGAACATGTATATAGATATAGGCGTCACGATAGTCGCACAGCCAGCATGCAACAATGCTATCCTGTTGCGGGGGCACGACGAATTAGAAATCCCTTTTTGGCTGCTGTTCGCATAGTAAAGCCGTCGAACTCACGCGAGAGTCGGATCGATGGTTGTGGAGATGTCGAGGCGGACTGTATTGAGCCGTAAGTGTGTGTGGTTGGCAACGAGACAAATACAAGGCAATTGGTTTGCAGACGATAGCCGTGGGTGCAAGATGATAATTATCCTCTTCGAGGTGCGGTAGAATTGTGATGGAGAAAGCGAGTGTGAAAGTTTCGACAGCAAAGAAAAGTCAAATGTATATAAATCAAATAAAATTAGGAGACTCGGGAGGCTTCATCGGGCATCGCTGCCCCTGGTAAGTGGTGCAGCTGATAGGGCGACAGAGTCCTGTTGGGCGTTAACAGGCAACGAATCAACCCCTCTCTGGATAGAACGCAGCACACGGCATCTGTGGCAAAGGATTGGAGAAAAGGGAATGATTCAGAATTCATTCCAGTGGCTATGGATCAGTTAATTCTGCGAAGAGACGAAAAAAATGTCCTGAATGGAGCCGAGTCGCTCGGGACAATGCGGTTGACTGACGCCTGCTGCAGCTGTTGGGTGAAACAAGTAAAGGCAACATAGTGGTTCCTGGTGCATGCTTGTCATCTAGGACATTTTGCTGCCACTCACTTGGCAATGAGGGTTTCCAGGCTGGGGCGATTGTCCAACAACACCGGTAGGCGAATGCGGAGCAAGAATCTCGGCCTGGTCTTCGATCCTCTAGCGGTTGGGCTTTTCTGAAGGCTGCATTGGCCTAAACCTTTCCTAGCTGTCGATCCTCTGTAATCGATGCCGGATCTGGGGTTTGGAGGTGCCGCTGATGAAAGTGGCATCGAAATGCACACGGATGCTGATGATCGTCCATGTTACAAGTTGCCTAAAGGATCATATGGCGTTGCCATTTCACCTTGGAACTGTGTCCTGATAGGATAGGCTGAGCGGCCGCAGCCTGAAGCCTAAGGCAGAAGAATGTAATTCAGAGAATAGAAGAAAGATGACGAGCGGAGACCTCCGATGACCGAGAGCTGTTTCGCAGGAGGAAGGAACAGAAGAGAGGCCCGACGGTACCTACCAAAACAGGGCGTTGTGTAGGATTGAGGTACGCGCATGCACGTGCCAATCTCGAGCGTCTTGTTGTCTCACCATAAGAGAACAGACCCTGATTATCAAGATGCTAAGTAGTTTATCGTGGAGAATAACAAGGGTGAAACCCACTGCCTGTGTTCCTTATACTCCACCGTCATTCTCGCAACGGCTTCGGAAGGAGTACACGTTGGTATATACTAAAGCAACCTACCTATACTAATGTATGACTCAGGAGATTCAAGACAGGTGAAACAGAGTACTTTTGCCAAGTGGATATCATCTATGGCATGATTTGGTCGGAGTACGCTGTACGAACGAAAGTCCTATCTTTGTTTTCTTATATTGACAGCTCTTCCGAGTTTCCATCATGCTGTGCAAGGCTTCGCTTCGGGTTCGGGCAAGATTGTATTTGTTGGGCATCGTTTCTGAGTCTTGAAACGCTGCAGCCTCCGAGCCACCTCCTGATGCACATAATAGGGACTTCAGAGTACCCTCCAAAATGTCCCTGATTTTCTTCGTTCATGTTGAATCGTGATGTTTCTGCAAGAATGATTCGTTACTGTTGCTTTCCGTCGGCCCGTCGGAAAGAAGAAGCCGGTGTCAGCCCCGCGAAGGATATTTACCTTTCACCCTTATTCGGCTCAGAAGACTTGGCTGAGCGCACTCAGAACGTTGAGCTACACTACTCGGAGGCTCGGCTTGCGTCTCTACCTAGTCATTATATGTGATTATTCTGTCACCAAGCTGGCCAAACCACCAAACGATAATGCCATGCTCTGGTAGCCTTTGCCGTCCACTTGTTTCCACATTAAGCTCAGGGTCATGGATGCCACTTCGGACCTCCTTAATGTAATCTCGTCCATAAACGACACCGTTCTCGACGTAGATAGGCCTAAAAGTCTCTTGAGTGAGATCGTGGTCCCAGCGCACCTGTCCAATCGATTCAATATGTTGATCGCTGTAAAATAACAGGAGACGCAGACATGGATGATGTGACTGTTCTTTATCCCTGCAGACCTGCACCTTCACAAGGCCTTTGAGTGACGCCTTTGTCATGTACCAAGTACTGGCTATCGAGCCTCGACCGGGAGGGACTACTGGGGGTTCAAAACGTGTATCCATGGGCGGAGGCTCTGGGGCCCGACATCATATTGGTCATTGCAGGTAACTCCAACTTCAGAAATGTACTTGTACGCTGGATCTAATCCATCATGAAAAATCCCCGAAATAGCACCATCGCCATTCCTGACCAAAGGGTGGTACTCGTATAGATCGATAATCCGGGTTGGAAATCGAGGCCCGAATGTGATGCTTCTCCCTAGGGAAGTTTGCAGCTTACTGGTGAGTCATAGACGAGGAACGAGGAAAAGAGAGACTTACTACCAAGATAGGGTCGGAAGCTGGCCCACGGCAAATCCTAAACTTCCGGATCCAAGCTGCTTTAATGTATTCATGTTCATTGAACGGGAAGTAAATCCAGTGCTTATGGCTGTTACTCATGCGTCGATTCATCAAATCGATGAACTCCCTGAATGCTGCCGACGTATCTGAGAAACCGTGGATCCCGACAATCTTAGCGTTGGCATAGCAGACAAGAAGACCTTGGATGTGGGAATCGAATTTCAAATAGTCTAAGCGAGATTTATCTCGGACTTGGTAAAAATTCCACGGGTAAAATTTGGGCGGGAAAGGAGAGCTCCAGATCCTATACGTGGAAGATGGACTACTTGAGACGAGCCGAATACCTCTCATGAAAAGGCCCTATTAATGTTAGTTGCTGCTCCTCTACTGATGTCGAGTAAACCATACATCGCAGCTCACATAGGCCTCTAAATCAGAATCTCTCGCGTCCAGAATCTCGTACCATGGCGACCCATCCGATGTGGGATGCGAGTTATGATCCACGAATTGTATCCGACGTATGCCGATACAGTCGACTGACAGGATGATTTTGCTAATATTACTGGGTAGCTTGATCTGGCATTGATCGGAGGTGCTCGTTGATTCGAGCGGTTTGCCGCTGAGCCGTGCCACGTAAGAAGTTCCGCGGTATTTTATTCTGGACATCCACATTTCTGGTGTTGTTAAACTCAGCTGCGTACTCTGGGTTTCACGGTTATCCCTCAAAAGTTCAATCAACCAACGTGTCTCACCAAGTACAATCAAGTACCAGCATGGAGCAATTAGTTCGGAGATCATAGTTATTATTTCAACCGGTAATTGCTTAAACAGGTCTTGTCTGAAACTGTCTTGGATAATTTCTCTCGTATACTTGCTGAAGAGTCCTTCCATAACCGACATAATTTCTCCATGTTCCTCGTATTGACATTTATAAACGGGTCTGGTTGCATCAGCAAATCTTCTTAAATCTTCCGAAGTAGGCTTCTTGGAGGGCTCGTAGCTATTCTCTAAAACGTTGTAGCACGTTGCATGGAACCAGACCATTGGATACGGCGACTGGGAACAGCGTACGCATGGACCTCCACACTCAGGGACAGTAAGCAGTTTTTGACTTAGGTCTGTCAAACAGGTTAGACGGGCACAAGCTATGAGAAAAAGGAGGACGTACCAAGAATATGTGACCCAACAGTTGCAGCTTGTCTGCACAGCACGCATAAAGACTGTCCAATGTGAATATCTTGTACGGAAGTCATTGCTGGTAGATGTATTTGAAGAGGGGTGATATGTGCTTCCTGAAGCTTTCATCAGTAAGGGTGGCTAGCGCTTATTATACAATGATCGGGTCGGTCCGGCCTTGGACCCACCGCCCAGTACAGTGGTTTTTCAATTCAAAAGTCCGAGTTCTACCTCTCACCGCCCAATCATTCACCGCCCACACCACCCACACCGCCCTGCTAGGCTGCTACACGCACCTACGCTTTTTGCTCTAGCCTTACCTTTTACTGTGATTTTTATTGAGGTTTTTGATGGCAGAATCAGCGGCAGAAAATTATTGCAGAGCTTAGCTCTGCAGACTACCAACATTTCGTACAAGAGCAAAGCTCTAAGCTGATTGGTTGACAACCTGTTCGATTCTAGCAATCTGATTAGTCGATAAAAAGAAGGGTCACGTGCAGCCTTGAGGCGGCCTGAGGCACCATATAAATCACGTGCGAACCCGAGGCGGCCTGAGGCACTAAGCTCTGCATGCCTTCGGCGGTCCTCTCCACCATGCCTATCAAGTAGGAAGCCTGGGGGTCTGGGGGGCGGCGTGCCCCCTAGTATAAGCAGGTGGAGTAGGACTCAGGCTTTTGGAACACCACAGTACAGATAATACTCACTCTGAATTGGTGAGAACGAAGAAGCAATAATAGGATATTCAGATCGTCTACAAAGGGCAAGGCTTGTCCTACGATATATAAGATTTTGCTCTATGTATGCAATAAAGGACCAAAAAGGGCGTACTGTGCTACTTCAAGAAGCACACATGATAGTATTGGTATCCACGAATGTCTATAAATTTCTCGCCGCATGGGAATGAGGATCATGGGGCCCGAGCAACTGTTTGGCTTCTTGTTGCTTGACGTCGTTTTCGGAGTCGGTCTCTTCCTCCTCGTCATCATCTTCGTCTGTTTCTTCTTCTTCTTCATCATCGTCGTCGTCGTCGGTTTCTTCCTCGGAATCCGTCTCCTCTTCCTCCGAGTCAGTCTCTTCTTCCTCACTGTCCGTCTCCTCGTCATCTTCAAGCCATTGGTCAAGGCTCTTGTGCCTGACACCACCTTGGGGAAGGCCGTTCTGTCTGGAGGAAGATGAAGCGGCGCTGACTTCGTGCTCCTTGAGGGCTCTGTCGAGTCGTTCGCCCGCCGTCAGAGACGCTTGACTTGACAACTCCTGCTTTATAACCTCATCGCGAAGGCTCGGATCAGGTTCTTGGCCGGGCTCCACCCAATCCGGAATGTCCTCGTAGCCTTTCAGGCCCGAGAACCCGGCTTCGGGCCCGACAATCAGCGTAGAGGTTCCGATGACGAGATCCTTCCGTGTCTCGGATGGACTAGGCGCATGAGGGACTGGTTTAGGCGCAAGGAGCAGCAGACTGGCAAGCTGCGTCGAAGAAGGACTGGCGAGGAGGGCTTTGTAGAGTCGAGCACGATCGCGGAGATCGTAAGAGGTGTCATATCTCGCGAGAAGTAGGATATATCGCCAGAGTAGGGTGATGGTGTCTTCTTGGGGCGGTTCTTCTGGTTTCTTTTCCTCCTCCTCTTTCTCCTCCTCTTCCTTAACTGGTTTCTCTGCCTGGTCATCTTGGGTATCCGCCCATTCATTGGGCGGTTGCTGTTCGGCATTTGGCTCCAACTGAGCCTGGGGCTCCTCCTCCTCCTTTGGTGGGTTTCGCAAAAGGTGGTGCAAGTACACCTTGGCACCGAGAAGAACGATCTGCTGTTTCGCGACCTCCGACTCATCGGCGAAGCCTTTCGCCAGAATACGGAGAACATCCGGTGCGATGTTTTTCTCGGGTTCAGCACCGGCGTACTCGCCAACGAGCCAGATGATGGTGGCTCTAGCCTCAGGGCTCGTTGCTGATCCAAGGTGCTTTGCTAGCTGGATAACTGTCCGCGTGTGCGACGCGGGATCCTGCTGAATCAGGTGCCTAATGACAGTCAAGGATTCCGACACCAGATTCTCGTCTAGACTTGAGATTTGCTTGAGGAGAACACGAAGGCAGTGATTTGCGGTACTTGTGTCACTCTGTGCGCAGCGGCCAATTGCCCGCACACTTTCCCGTACCAGCTCTGGATCAGTTCCTTGCGAGAAGTGCTCCAGTTCATTAAGAATGACTCCTTTCAAGTGAAGCCCGCAGTGTGGAAACAAAATGGTGAGAACCTCAAGCTTGAGACGCCATATATGAGGGGCATCTGTAGCGCGGATCAAGAAGTGAGATACATATTTCGCAAACGGTTTGGGGTATCGCAAGCACACGACAACAATGTTATGAAGTGCAGCATGTTGAATATCCTGAGGACTGCGAAGGAGCGCGACAAGGGGCCCAACAGCAGTAGCAAGGTATTCTGGTGGAGCTAGGTAAAGGAAACAGCGGACAACGCTGACAATGACCGCAGAGTTGCGGCTTTGGAGAAGCAACTTGCAGGATCGGAAGAAAAGCTCCAGGTCAGGATCCACCACCTCGACCTCATATTCTCCTTCAGCAGCCTGCTCGTTCGGTTCATCTTCATCGTAGAATCCCTGAGTCACGGCTCTTTTCACCTTCTGGGTCCTTTTAGGGAAGCATTTCCGCGCATATATAGTCAAAAGGCGTAGAGTGGCTAGCTGTCCCCATTCATCCATGTCCACCAGCTTTTTGACGAGACTCCGGTAGTGGCTGTGAATGAGATCGATCCTATCCGGGCAGATCTCCAGGAATGCAGAAACAGCAGGCCCGACAACAAAATACTGCGCATCTCCAAGCAGTGCAGAAAGATAGCCTATCAGCTGAGGCAGAGTGTTTGGGTCCAAGCGATAGCACTTTGGAATTGCTAACGCGGCCGCCTTGCGTACATGGGGACTCATATCTCCGCAACCTCGTTTGATAGCGAGGGACACGATCTGGCTGATAACGGGCACCCTGATTCCGGACATTGTACGAAGCGCCATCGCGCGCACCATCGGGTTCTGGTCCGTAAGCGACTTTTGTATAGTGTTGATGGACAGGAGCGCAAGGTCCGGTTCCGCCTCTGCATGGTGAACCAGGTATATGTACACCAGTTTCTTGACCTCGAGACTCGGGTTGGCCACATTTTTGACGACCGCTGAGAAGAACGTAAGGCACGATTTAGAGTGATACATCAGCTAATTCGGTTTCGCTATGTGTTAGCCACCTGAGGACCACGCCCTTATCGAAGACTAGGGATCGTCGAGACCGTCAACGTACCGAAATGACTCTCCGCATCCCATCCAAAACCTCCCGTTCATTGCGGCTGTCCAGAAGCTTTTTGATATGCGAGGGGCTGTAACTGCGGGAGGAATAATCGGTTTTCGACCCTCTAGTAATCGCCGCTGACTGGGCTGCTTCCAGGGTGAGCTCTCGAGCTATCCGCACAGTAGCAATCCATGTGTCAGTATTGTAAACAGGTGGACGCGCAGGCTGCGTCGGAGTTGAGAAGGGCGGTATTTACCTGTTTCCAGCATGGACGAGATGCGAGATATTGTCTCCATCTTGTCCCCCGAGGGCCCAGTAAGGGCTTATCAACCGAAAGTGGTTCGTCGGAGGAAGGAGAGGAGGGAAGGTGGGACAGTTCGAGTTCCGCGGCGGAGAAGTTCAGCTAGTTAAGGACGATGATGCAAGCGAAGACTCTAGCGGAACGCCCTCGTTCTCTCTTCCGCTAACACTTCCGAACCTTGACCAGTTGACATTATTATCAAGTATGAGATGAAAACAGGGGTAATGGAATTCAATCAGGCCAGACGACTACTAGAATCTACATTCTGCCTTCCCTTCGATTACTCTTCAGGCTGAATTTCCCGAATTGAATCCAAACACGCGAGCAGCAACGGAAAACTATGACATCTCGCAAAATCATCTCCTGTGATTTAGCCACCGATTTTCTGGAGCACATACTTCATAAGGAATCACGTCCGACCACATTAGTTGTTTGTTCTACGAGAGAGCGTTTCCTCGAGAAATTGTATTTCGCTATACATGCCCGGATTTCCCTTCGATCAGCAGACGAAGCTCCACAGGCACATGACCATGGCGACAGTCCTCAAGACAAATCCGGTGCAACTGACTCAAAAGCTCAACATCTGCTTGTCAGGTCTATTGGTCTGCTCGCAAAATCAAGCAGAACCAAGGTAGTCTTCTGTCCCACGCTTGACAGTCTGCGTGCATATATCTCCGTGTTGCACACCATCCGCGCCAAGGAAGAAATGAACTTCTCAGGGCATCAGAGCAAACGGCCTTTATTGGCAATTTTAGACCTGCTCGCTCTCCATCGTTTGACCACGGAGTTTTCTGCGCAGGGACTGTCGAGGACACTTGCTGCGATGGTTGAAGTTGCGACTTCTGCCGGAATGGATCTGATGCTCTGCGAATGCAACGATGCCCTAGATCATTCAGCCAGCGACTGCGGCGAAAGACTATGGTACGCCAATGTGCCAATACTCAGCGGCTCGATCCGAATGGGAGGAGACGAGGGCATTTGGAACGGGCGCGGTGTGCTGGTGCATCGGATTGCTCAGAGGTGGTTTGATTTTGACGATAACAGGCAAACCGCGGAGGTCACGACAGGTATCTAAATGTTGGGACAAAACTTGATGGGAAATCAAGGGAAAAAGCGGAAAATAAAAAACACGAATCAATGAAGTATGTACTATTAATTGCAGAACAGAAAAGCCATCCGGGGGTATCCTAGAGCCAAGCCTAGAACTCCTAATCCATAACCCATAAAGTCGATCAATTTCGTCACAGGCACTTGTCCATCTCTGTAATATAGAGCTTGATATGCGATTCAAGTTTGAGGTACTGATCATGAGCGCTGTGAATCTCGTTCTCAATGTTCTCCTTGAGATCGGCCATCTGGAAATTGGTCAGTTGTTGCTCAACATATCTTCAACTTGCATGGCTTACCTTTTTCTCGGTTTGCTCAATCCTGATTCTCCTTCTCTCCATATCACGCTGCTTCTCTGCACGCTCCTCGCGAAGTTGCTTCTGAACGTTACGAAGTTCCTCCATTCGAGCCTGTGCAATTTCGGCCTTCTCCCGAGCGTTCTTCCGCAGAGCTTCGATCCTTTCATTCCACCGCGCCAGCTGCCTTTGCAGCAGCTTCTCGGTTTGTTCCACTTCCCGGACATTGTTTCCTCGCTCTGAGATGGCATCCTTATTCCGAGAAGCTCGTGATTCTTCCTCCTCCTCTTTCTGAAGTTCCACGGAAATATCCTCGAGCAGTTTAACGCAGGCTTGTATGTCATTCGAAACGACGGTAAATGTGTCAGACGACGTTTGTAGCGCTCGAGCCCGCTTTTCCATTGAGTCGATCTGCGCCTTCTCACGCAGCAGGTTCTCCGATAGCTCACTCAGGGATGACTGAAGCGTGGCTGGGCTCTCCAGCACGTACGGGCGGAGCTTCTCCGTCTCCTGTCGGCTGCGTACGACCCTCTCCATCTTCTCTTCCAGTGATTTCTGCCGTCTTGCCTTGTCTGCTTTGACTCGTTCGAGTGTCTCTGCTACCCGCTCTTGGTTTCCCTTCAACTCGAGTAATCGTGCTTTCAACTCGTCATTGCGCCTGACCTTCTCTTTGACTTGGCCCTCAATCGCCTTCTGACTTCGCCTCATCTCATCGAGCCGTTGTTCCATCTCTTGATTCTCTGCGAAGAGCGTCTCAATGCGCGTCTTGGTCTTTTCCGTCTTGTTGAAATGCTCATCAATGACGGGAGTTTGCGACTCGCGGAATCGGACAAAGTTGATGAGATACGAGAAGATCTTTACGAGCCGGTCGTGGGTAGGTTTCGTCAAATCCGTAAAGGTGAAATCATTGACTCCGCACTAGTCGAAGATCGAAAAAGGTCAGCTAAGCTCAGCTGTGTGTTGCGAGGGGGGAAAGCGTCGTACCTCCATCATCAACCGTCTCAAACTGAAGAAAAATCCCATTAAATTACGAGTGTCCGAAGGCACGATATCCGCAAAGTCACCACATATATCCTCCGACGCAGCGCGCATCGCAGGCTCTACTGTTTCTCGGGTAGTGTTCATGAGGAGCTCTGCGAACCATTCCAGCACCATCTGAATTTGCTGGGGATTTGGCTTGATTAAATCGGAAGCTGTAAATGGGATGCCGATATCGTTGATACACCCTGCAATTTCCTTATCAGGCTGTTGCTGCTATCAGTCAACTGTCGTAGATTCCGAACAATGGGATTCAACTGACCAGGCGCATCAACGCATCATTCTCATCTTCTTTCTTGCGGCTTCTCCCATGTTGTTGCTGCGTGCCATGAAATTGCTGGCTCATGCGGTGATTGTAAGCAATGCTGCTGCGCGACATAATCTCTAAAATCTCGAAGCCCGTACTCGCGTAATCAGGCAAAGAACAAGGAAGGGTTGCGTTGGCTACCTAACGGGAGATGTTATGTTTGATTGTTTACCCGGCGGCGAGACTGGTGACCAAAGCGGGCTAGCCTGCTTCGGAGGGGCAATCGGGTGCAAAACGAGCAAACACCCACCACTTTCAACGGTGACTCCTCCAGCACAAATCCATTGCTTGGGAAATTTATTGAACAAAGAGCTACCTTATCGAGAGTCAACCAACTTGGCTGTCTATTCGAGAGTCATGGCGACCTCAACCAACGCTTCGTCTCAGGCTGGCAAGCCATTCCAGTAAGTGCCTTTTCTATTTCCCCTCACTTGCGCACCTGCTAAATCTCACTGTAGCATTGTCGCAACATACAATGACTTGCTGCGCTCCGATCCCGACTTGACAATGCCAATTGCAGCCATCGAAGCTTTAGTTCTTCTTCTCACACACTCCCCTTCCTCGACAATATCCGAAACGCTCGACTTACTGGAGAAGTCCACCGCGGAATTGAAAAAGGCAATTCCCAACCCCATCGGTCTCTCCGCCGGAACCGATCTCTTCCAACGATACCTCATCACGACACTACAAAGACCCGGTCAACTAGGACCTGCGGGTGACTTCAACGCCATCAGAGCACATCTTCTCGCGAATGGGCGGTTGTTCATTAGACGTGCCAAGGAGAGCAGGGACAAGATTGCGGCCTTCGGACGAGGGTTCGTTCGCGATGGAAGCACGGTCCTGACGAATGGTGGCTCCCGAGTTGTAGCTTCTCTACTCCAAAAGGCCGCAGAGGGTGGTTCTTCTGCGGCCCGCTTCCGAGTTATCTACGTTGTTTCATCCTCGGACGGGAACAACGAAAACACCCACGCCGAACCCGAGGGCATGGAGACAGTGCGGGCCTTGAGAGCAAAGGGTGTACCTGTGGCCATGATCCCGGAGTCTGCTGTGGCGTATTCGCTTGGAAAGGCGGATATGGTCATCGTGGGTGCTGAGGGTGTCGTTGAGAACGGAGGAATCGTTTCTCGCATGGGCACTTACCAGATTGGTCTCCTGGCTAAGGCGATGGGCAAGCCTTTCTACGTTGTGGCCGAGAGCCACAAGTTCGTCCGTCTTTACCCTCTTGGACAGTACGACTTGCCTATTGAGCAGCGTGTCATCGATTTCAAGACCGAGGAGGATATCGATGAACCCGCACCGACTACTTCCACTGTCAATGGCAAAACTAGCGATGACAGTGACAGGGCGGCTCGTGGCGAGGCTGTCGACTTCACCCCACCTCATCTGATCTCTGCGATGATCACCGAAAGTGGTGTTTTGACACCCAGTGCCGTCAGCGAGGAACTGATCAAGATTTGGTTCTAAAAGACCTATCAGTAGAAAGCATTGTTTACCCTCAAAGGCATCCATGGATGAGATTTTCTGCAACTCGAACAGGGGAGATGACTGCATCTGCTACGCACGGTGATGAGAACCCAGAACCGAGAGAAGAAGGAAAGGGTTGGACACAAGTTTGTTTGTGTGTTGAAGGATCAATGACAGGTTGATCAGCGCTTCAGAGGCAGGCCGGCACCATCTTTTGAGTGCCTCGGACTGCGGCCTGCGTGCAGATTTCGGTTCGTCTTATACTCGGATGACATGCCTTTCGCCGTGGTTGAAGGGAGTCTTGGCATACTCATTTCCGTCCTGATTAATCAAGCATCGCCTCACACGGTCTTGCGAGGGGATCCCATGCCGCGAAACCCCGATATATATTCGCAAGTTCTGGGTTTTACCTGACCCGGAATGTGGTGAGACCTGCCCGCTGATAGCATCACCAGGCTGGGCTGGACCCGATAGCAGCTACTTAATCCATTTCAGCAAATCCGCCATGCCTTTTATAGCTGTATAGCTCTGCACACACGCTCTCTCTCTCTATCAGATGAGACCTCAAAAGCTACTTATGATATGATTTACAATGTCCGATAAATCGGAAGTTGAGGTATTTCTCATGATTTCTATGATGTTCTCTAACATCTCAAGGTTCCAAGTAAAACATATGTCTTAGAACTCCAAAACATCCTTCCTAAAAGTCATGTCGTGGTCGTGTCATGCTCGCCGAACAAAATGACGAACCAAACCCATCATTAACCGGTTCCCTGCCCGATCCTAGATATCCGTAACTTCATAACATTCATCCTTTTGTTTCGTAAAATCGTCGTAGCGTCAGGATAACGTCTCGTGGTCTCACCACGCCGCAGAAAGATGTATAGTGCAGTATCCAGCCATCCAGGCCTCAACTGAGACGTAAAAGAGAAAGAAAGAACAAGGATGGGAGTTGACCAATCTCGTCAAACTCTCCCTCCAAAAGCCACTCGGGCTAGTGGCATTTTCGTGGCTGTTGGGAAGGAAACGACGCTGAAACGTACCAAAATAGTTGACTGTCGCGTAAGTCGATGACAATCGTGGAGGCGATTTGCTTGGAAGCTCCTTCCTCGATTGATTTGTATATAATCGCAAGTGATAGACGAGGAATTGTGCCGTGACACTCATGTCTGAGTTATGCGCCGAGAGCTGAGCTGTCGAAGCCGCCGATGCACTTCTCCAAGGTCTGTCCTGGACGCTCGGAAACGCACGTCGCAATAATCCGTGAATCTCCGTTCAACAGTTTCCAGCACCATCGCAAGAGCTCCAGTACTCGAACTGCGGGGATTGCTCAATTGGCGATCAGCTTGAGGCAGAAGCTTTGCGAAGCAAGGAGATCCAGTTGCATCGAGGCAAAAGCGTAGAGGAGCAGGTACCCAAAGGCGATGAGTAACCACAGAGCATCCATGATTGGAGGCTCCCTTGACTTTTGTGTGTACGTATTATTGTTGTTTTTGTATGGATCAGGAGGCCTCTCTTTATGGATGCTGAGCACGGTGCCCAGCAATATCCGTCGCAGGGGGGGGAATGGACGAATGACTGTGTCGTGTGACCGAGGAAATCGCGGTCAGATCCAGCCGGAGGTACGATTTGCTTGCTTAAAAAGTAATAGGAGTCAATTGGAACATGTGAGCCTGCTCAAAAGGATATGAGGTGAAAGAATAGCGGGGTTCAAGAGGGGTTTAGAAGTTCTGGAAGTGTGAGGTAGCTAGATTCTCCGGACCAACGCGGAGATCGGGATTTAACCATCAGTCCACAGCACAATAATGGATGTAGGTGCAGGGCCAGTAGATCAAAGATCTTAAGTAGCTCTACATTTAAAGGCCAAATTGTCAAATAGTGTCGAATAAATACTTCCCTCACCGCAAGGATAAATTCCCGCAGCATCTGGGCATGGCAAAGCCAATGACTCAATGGCTCTGCCAAGTCTTCAACATTCCCATGGATGATCTGGCGGTGTAATCGTCTATCAGATCGGAATGAGATTGGAGTGTGATGCGGTGAGAAGTTGGAAGGGCAAAAAAAAGAAATATTTATTCTCAGGGAAAGTATGATATTATCGGGTCAAGGAAAAATTGGCTGGGAACTTTTATCTTTGAAATTCTGGTGATTAGCTGCGAGGATAGATTGAACTCACCATGTTGAAATCGGGAACAATGTAATAGCAACAATGCGCCTCGTCCAGGAAGTAGCTGAGATATCTTCCAGAATGTCACGAGCAGTTTTATACTGGCTTTTCCAGCATTTCCGAATAACACACCTCCAGGTAGCATCTCTGATAACGTCCAAAGCCGGAACAACTTTTCTGAAAAAGGCGTTGCACTTCCTCGTCCATTTTTCCCTCGTAAGGTTTCTGCCCGACGAGAATTTCATAAATAGTAGAGCCAAGAGCAAATATATCACTTTGCACAGTATTTGGCAGGTCCTCATCGCGTGGAAGGAAATGTGTCGCATTTTCCATAATAATTGCCTCCGAGCCCTGGAGCGAAGATCCCCCGAAGTCTGACAACTTAATATTGAGCCGTTCATTAACAAGAAACTGTCGAGCTGAAAGGTCCGAATGGATAACCTCCTTCTGGTGAATGAAGTTGACCGCTTCGATAGCTTGTCGAGCAACGCGGTATCGAAAATGATCTGCTACGCTGTGGTCTTCCAGGTACGATTCGAGGTCGCCATTTGGTTTATATCGTAGATCGATATAGTTATTACCACAGGCGAGACATCGGGCAATGCGCTTGTGCTTTCCCTAAATGTGTGTAAACTCAGGCTTCAATTTCACAGGCACGAACGCTGTAAGAGTAGAACTTATCAGACGGAACTTTTCGGACGATCTTATCGTTCAATTTATAGACCACGGCAAATTGTCCGACACCGATAATATTTTGCTAGGATGGTTCTTGAATTTTCTTGTGGCTTCCGGGCTATTAAAGGTCAGCAGAGGTTGGAAGTTTTATCTTAGAGCATACCAAGTGCATCTTCTGGAGGCGGTTGGGAGAAAGATAGAAGGTGGGCCCATCACGATGGTGATTATTCGAGCCTCCAATCGAGCCTCTAATCAGATAAGGTACCAATCCAGCCTATAATTAAGCTTTTAGCCTTCTAATCTAGGAGTCGCTCATGGAGCCTGTAATCGAGCCTTCTTAAGTTCTTATTAGTTAAATTAAAAGGAATAATCTCGCTCCGCAAGGACTTAGCTCATTTACGAGCTACGGGGATATTTTAACTTTGGTATGATTTTATTTTGAACGTTTGTTACGTACCGTCCGCCGTACTTCGGTATGAAGGCGGGGGCTTCCGGGCGGGGCTGAGCCTTGAGGTCTCTTCCTGAAGTTCCACCCCCATAGTTTGGGAACAACTTGTCGCCGCCGACTTCCCAAGATACATTGCTGGACAAAGTACGGAGTAACCTTGTCCACCTAATCCACCTCGTCTACCCATAGGCGCATGGTGCAGCTGCAGACCTGAGAACTTAAGCCGTCGAATAGACAATCGCCTTCCTTTGAACCATCCATACAAACAGTACCTACACTCTCTGTCTCGGCTCCTCTCTTTTCCTTTCGTGACACTTCATCGTCGAATGGTGGAGAGCAGTCCTTTGATGATTGTGGACGATGGACGCGAAGCCATCATCAGCGACTCATTCCAAGTCCAAACAGGAAGACATTAATCCCGAGACAAAGAGAAGAAACGACTCGGCATTTGATAACGAGGCCGGCGAACCGAACAATTCCTGGTCACTGAAGAAATCCTTAAGCCGTCGCAGAAGCCGCAAATACAGTGTCCTGGAGAAAGAACCAAATCGGCTGAGAAAGCGGCCCAGCTAGCAAAGGAGACTGGTCGTAAACTCACCAAATTGGATGGGACGGTTTGGAATGGACTGGCGGCGCTCCCAGAGGTCCATTGTGCGTTGTTGAGTGGGCTATACATGTTGCTTTCTCGTAAATCTCTTCTCTGCTGGCTCGAAGTATATTGCGGTGTACGGTCTACCCGGGTATCTGCATAATTGACATGCCGGAATGGCCTAGGATGGGAATCTTTGAAATCCGACTCAAGCCCGGTCGTTTGGAAGCACAGGGGTGCCTAAGGCGACATCTCATAGTCTCTTTATTGGGCCGTTCGGTATGGAAGTCCAGCATTTCCTTCTGAATTACAATCTCGCTCGAAAACCTGATTTTTTTGGAAGATGAGCCTAGATTTTCATATCAACATGTTTAGATAAATAGACACTGAAAGTGATTCACCACCAGTTCTATATTTGGGGAGGTATAATCTGTCGTTATGATCTTGCTAATTGTACGTCAACGGAAGCAGTTGGTCACCACCCAATATCCTAGAACTAATCTTCTAGAAGACTTATTGCCAAGAATCATTGCTTTTCCAGTCTGGACTCTGTTCGGTTCTGCCAGCGCACCCCAGACGTGGTTCCTTAGAAGATGGTCGTCTTGACTCTTCTTCCTCTTCCTTGGTGGGGCAATGATAAGACATAGACCTTAGAAGCGAAGGGCAAGAAAGTGTTATGAGCCACAGGTAACCAGAGTCCAGCCTCTAGAAAACCGAGGAATAGTTCTTATCGTGCGTTCCAATTTTACGCACCTACAGTATGCGCTGTTGTATGGATTCAATTTTGCTAGAGACCAGTTGGCACACCCAACCACAACACGTCGATTTTTCGTTGGCATTGACAGCTCAAGTACTACAAACGCAGGTGTTAGCTACGATAGTATGTTGCTCGTTCCTAAGTACCGTTGGATTACTGTACCTAAATAGCCCCCTACCTTAGAAGAGCACCTAATTTAATATACAGGGTTACATTGCTTCCACGTCTTGGGACTGACAGCAGCGCAATAATCGTGGCATTCTCTTGACCTTTTTTTCTTCACTCGGATTCTGCTCAATACCTTTTTTTTTTAACTTTCAAAAGCGACCATGGATGACTCCAATGCATATTGCCATTTTAAAAATTATCAAGTGCGGAGTATGCAGAACGCACTTTGCTCTCTTTCAACAGCGTGGGCGATCTTGGAGAGAAGCTAGATCGATACGTCATTTGAAGAGTGCGATGGACGTAGGATGGACTTGCTCACTTGGTTCCATGATTTGTCTCAAAACGTACCTCCAATGATTCAAATAACTTATACTATAGCCGTCAATCATTCAACCGTTTCAACATACTCCGGACACTGTACACTGCTGGTAGGTACCTAGGTAGGTAGGTAGGATTATGGTGGAAGTGCCATGATTTCTATCAGTAAAGGGCACACAGCCCACTGAGTGTTTCCAGTGTCACCCTAAGTTAAATAATCCGTCCTGTACCACGGAATAGGTCAACGGGTCTTGGCTAACTAACTAACGTACGCACAGTCCGAGGGCCGATTCACTCGAAGATAGAGCCCTTCAATATGATGGGATACGGAACGCTAAAGACGCCTCTTGATGACGCAGTCGAACCTAGTTTAATAAGGAAGATAGGGGGTACGGAGTAATTTATTATGTCTGTTGATAGAGCTAGTAATATTTAGTAAATAGTTCGATTTTTGTCGTGTTCTTGCCGAATGCCGTGTACTGTTTATTCAACTTTATTGTATACTGTCGTAGCCGAAGACGGGATGGGCCTATCAAGTATTTCCTATGGTTCATCGTTGACGCGGGATGGAAGACCCATATAGTCAAACGGCTCGAGACTCACGAGTCTTCAATCGTACGTACCTAGGTAGAACTCTGTACGATCCACCGTGTTAATTATAGACGAAACCCACGTGTAGGGAGGACCGTTATTTGTGTCTAGTACCTAAGTACAGGCGTTGTGTCAGGCTGTCAGCCCCTGCAGACTCTATACAGTAAGGAGACCACCGAGAATTTTGACAATGAGAATATTCAGACACATTTCTCTGCCCTCGATGAGCCTTCCTTACCTTCTGCGTACGGAGCGAGATACGAATGTCTCACACTTCATATTCGAGGTCCGGTCGGAAAAGGCAGCGGATGCAGGAACAAACGGTCCGCCGATACTCCCTGTCTCCTTGCGAATCTCGAAGCCGTTCATAGGCCCCTTTCATTGAATGAATGATGTCAGCGGGTACTTGCAAACAACAGCCTGCAGTACACGTTGGAAGACTAGCGCATGCTGTACTGTAAAATGATTCGATGGATTTCATCTCGGAGGTGCGTGAAATGGGATTTTCCTTTACTGACCTTGGGTATTTACCGATCAACGCCGTGCTCATTGCTCAATCTTGTCCGCTACACTCTTCTTTCTTAATTCCGGCCCCTACTCCTGGCAGGCGTGTCGAAGATGAAACGACGAAACGTATTATGCATGTCCTTCATAATTGGCCACTATCACCCGCTATCTGGACCTGGACTTCTGACGAGACCGACGGCTGCAGTGCTGAAAATTATTCCCGATCGGATCGATCCAGAGAGTGTGCAACTTCCAAGTGATCAACGGGCGATTTTCGCCTCAGACGAAGAAGATTTGCCCCGCCTGAGATTTAGAGTGGCGTCAACCGTTGCTTTCTCTGCGCATGGGCCCGCTGGATGGAAGGGCTTGTAACTATGGTACTGAGCCTGTCATCTTGCTAGGGAAGAGTGGAAACGTCGCACAGCATCCCGCGGAAAGGAGACGGGAAGGGAATTCTGGGTCCAGAAGCATACGCCGTACGGTAACTCTGGTCTCTGGTGGACGGGAATTCTACAGTTGTGCAAGGCCCCAACGGGCCAACGGTCAGCAGATCTCGAATAGAGATCAGATTTTTTTTTTTTTGGTTGCTCATACTGCAAGCTTTTACGTGTATCCTATTTACTGCAAGTGATGGTTGGGCAGCGGGCTCCAGTTCTATTAGGTAGTCAGGTGGACTTCCCCACATTTACGAGGGAGAACTCGGAAAAATTAAAATAGTAAACAGAAAAGAAAGAAGGGTGGAAATTTCAGATAATTATTTTCAAATAATATTAATGACTGCATGAAAATTAAAAACATCAGTGACTAAGATCCTTGCTTGCGCTGTATGCATGCATGCACGTACTTTTGTACATAACCCTTTGCTTTTTTTTTTCCTGTCGTGATACGTATGAGTTACTGCTTTTTTCTTTCATTCATTTCAGAAATTCAGACCGGTTTAATTTGGTCACTTGGTGGCCGTCCCGGGGTCGTGGCTTGATCCTTTAGCTGCCCGGTTTAAGCGACCGAGCCAGAAAAGCCCGGCCACTCTTTTCTCTTCCTCCCGCCACTCCACGTGCTGAGAGCTCCCAGCTATCTGTTTGTATAGACAATATCTACACTTTCCAAAATCTTCTACCAAACACATCCTCTTGGGAATCTCTTTCTTTCAACATTCAATTCATTCAGAAGTTTAATACTCACACGGACTCGCGAAGAGGGGTATTCGGTTGTCTTCCTGTCTAGTCTCAGCCCCCTATTCTGATCTGTGATCGCGTCTCTGCCACCGTTCACCCCCCATGAGTCCAGTCGTCCAGTCTTCCGAATTTGCAGCCGATAACGATAGCGACCGTGTCTGACTCGCCCGTGGGCCAACTTTGCTCAACAAGTACTTTTGAAGGAAAAGTAGGTTGACGTGAAACGCCATGGCGATATGGCCGTTTGGTCGCAAAAGCAAGCGGCACACGATCCAATTGGGGCCATCTGAAACGGCGGGGATTCGTTCCCCTTCAGACACTGATGCTGGATCTCTTCCGGGACTTGAGGCAAAGTTAGGCCGAAAACCTTCTCGCAAGCAATCCAAGCGTCGAAAAAACCGGCATTCGCAGCCTCCTGAAGAGATCCCTCATTCTTTCTACGATGCAGCGCCTCCATCTTCCCACCGTTCTCACACCTATCCTCTGCCGGCGACGGAGCACGAGCAGAACTCCAAGAAGAGTAGCCGAAACCCGTCTCTGCGAAGGGATCGTCATCTAGATGATCGCACCTCTCACGCCAGTGCTGGCCAAGATCAACATTCGATCACTCGGGCAGTATCCCTGTTGAGGCGCAAGCCCAGTGAGAACGGCCCGAACAAGCTGAGAAGGAAACTGAGTAAACGGAAGGCATATGAAATTGCGAGGGAACAAGAAATCCGGTTGATGTCCTCATCTCCGATCGACATTCCTCGACGTCCCGTGGCGCTCACCGGCGAACACCTTTCGGTGGAAACAACAAGAGGGCCCAGAGCTCGCAGCAGACGGTCAGACCGCCATTTTTCTGATCTGAGTCTCTCGATACGTGATTCTGCCGCATCCTCCATGACTGACGTTTCGGATTCGTACACTTTCAAAGTCAATGCCTTTGCCGCCTGGACACCCCGCCCTGTGATCCGTTACGTGGAGGCTCCCCGACCTCAGAGTCGGAACCCATCTGCCGCGTCGACTCGGAGGGAGAAGAAGCCTGTTGTATCGATATCAGAGGAGGATCTCTATTCTAAGAAAAGGGTTGAGGAATTGGCTGACGATCTCGATGCTGGAGCCTTGAGGGAGCTGCTAGAACGGGATCGCCGCCGCAGAGAGAGAAAGCGCTTGGAGGACCAAGAGAAGCTTCAGCGAAAATTGCAACGCCGGGCCGAAAAGGAACGAGAGGAAGAACTTCGCCTTGCTGCGCATCAAGGCCAAGATGAGAATGAGAATTTCGCTGAGGGTGAACGTGGACGCCCTTATGCCGACACACATACTGCGCCTAGTCGTGCAGAAGAAACTATCTATGAACACGATGAAGCCTCGCAGCCCAAGGGCCCCTCTGGCTCGTGGTTGCGAGATCCTTCCAAAGATGGCCGGAGGAGTACCCGAGAGTCTCTCGAGAGCGTCCACGTTATTGGTAACATCGATGATAGTTCCATACGAGCGAAAAGGTTGGGCCAGCGTCACAGCCTTGCAATGTCGCAGAGTACTACGTCGATATCCCATTCGCCTGTGCGACAGGTTATGGTCAGCCCAAGTACTTCGCAGATCTATGGCATAGCTCGGGATTCTACATCCGACGTCTCCAGAGCGGTCGAATCTGAACGACGCCTGTCAGACAACAGTGGTAAACGCATGAACTCATTGTCGTCTTTCTTCCGACGTGGTAGCTCGCGTCTTAAGCGAAGCCATCGGGAACGGGTGCAGGACCAGTCGTCTGAATTTTCAAACACTTCGCACGAGTCGTTCTTCAAAGTACAAACACACTCATCGGGCCCGTCCCTTCACGTTACTCCAAAGACATTCCTCCGTTCTGGTACGATCAAACGCCCACAGTCCAAATTTACCGAACATTTCGGCGATGAGCCCCTGTCTCCACCCGACTCACGCCTCCAATCACCTGAAATTCCCGAAACAATCCTGGATCAATCGTCACCAGAGAATGACGACGAGTCTTTTTTGCATGTCGGGACCGAATCATTAGCCCCGGGTCCTGAAACAGAATCCAATGAAGCAGGAGCCAGCCGTCATCGCTCTTGGGCGGCCGATAGCCTTGAAGCTGGTTCCGAAAACGTGCCCTTGTCCCGTTCACTCGCGTCAATCGATTCTGAAGGGTCTTGGATGTCTGGCCAGTTCCTGCGTCGCATTTCTCAAAGGACGAACAATCCTCTTCGCCACAGCATGGGATCAACAACGAACAGGTTTGAGGAGGAGTCGCGTGAGGCTGCTGATGTCGCTGGTGACGATTGCTTCGTGCGCTTCGGGTCTTCTCACGACGAAGTGCGCGACTCGTGTCTGGGAGCGCGCAGAGCCAGCAGCAACGCAATTGGTACCGGAAATGATGAAGAGGGCGACATTGCTCAAGTACCCGAAGTAGGAGGAGGGGAGACCTGGCACGAGGAAGTCGGTAGGCGGCCCATTTTCGTGAATCCTGCAGCTGCAGTTCGTCCCAAATCCAATGTCGGACTCCTTAGCCATGTTCAATCCTTGTCACCACTCTCGGCAGAGGTGGAAGACACTAGCCCCGTGGAAGAACCGACAGCCGAGGTTCACTGAGAAATGGTCGTGGAATCTGGAACAGTTCACTCTTGCAAATAAGTGCGGGCGAACCTATTTACTGGATGCTTACTCGCCGCCAGACCCTGTTGAATTGAAGACCGAATATGGTTCAGGTGGTCCAAACATTGCGGTCTAAACCAGAGTCTTCACTTTTTCTTGTTCGTCACTATTATCTCTTACGCCTTTAATGTTCCGCCTTTTCTCATGCAAATCTGTCTGTCAATGTTGATAGTCAACGCCAGGCTAAGGCCAAGTGTTGCTCGAAACCATTCGCGGACAGTCATCTTCAGTACATACTCCCACCCTAGTCACTCCTTTGAACTTTTCCTTTGTTCTGGCCTCGACAGTCGACACGGCCATGAGTACGTCTTGTTCGGTATGACGTGAGGCTCACAGCACTAGATCCCTGTTTGATTTTCCCGTTGTTTAAGATCCAGTCTTCTCGGCTCGAAGCTGATCCCTGGACTCCCTGTTGTTGATTCACTTTCTTGATACCCCCTATTCTGCTAAGTATGAACGAGGTCTCTCTCAAATGCATACCCTGCCCTGTCTATTTCTTCGGTTAATGTCGTTTGATACTCACTAGCCGTTCCCAATTCTTCAATTCAATGCACATATTGTTTATGAAACATGGTGGTCCGAGCATATCATCTTTTTCTAATTCTACCTTGTACATTCCAATGCCTGAAAGTATCGATCTCTTCTGTCACAATGTCCTTTCTTCACTGCATATTCTGTCCGGCCAACATGCGAATCATCACCCGTTGGCGTACCGGGTACGCTTGCACGCAGATTGTCCATCACGATTCCATATACAGTCTTGTCGAACATCAGGCTGAGACTTGCTTACGAGTAGCTCCAGTACATTGCCTGCGCCTTCGAAGAACGACTAGGACCGCTCACCATGTAAGGAAGCATATCAGATCCGCCTTTCTCGACTTCACGCTCCGCCGTGTGCTCCATTCTTCTATCTCATAGCAATTCCTCCGACTAAGTCGGTTTGGATGCGTTGCGTTGTCTTCGCCCGCTAACTGTTGACTGCCTACTAATATGATGCGTGAACTATAACGCCGTAAAAGCGGCGGATTCGGATTCCAAGCACTTCCCACAGGCGGTGACGGATTTAGAATATTGAGGCTCCTAATTTATGCATCATTGAGGATGTAGCTATTAGCGTTCCAGTTATTGCTTCCAGTATAATAATGAAAATACTACAATCTGCAAGTCAACGCTGCACTGCATGTGATGGTGATGATGGATCATCGATGATCAAGTAAGGATATCAAGGGTATCAAAGCGCTGATCCAGACCTCCCCGATTCGTAAGCTGGATGATCACGTCATCCCGCCGCTTTTACCGTTGTCGTCGGCCGCCGGAACCCTTCAGTTCTTTTTCCTCTTCCCCTGCAAAACAAACCATCCACCCGGTGCAGCTTATCTATCTACGTATTGGCTTCACGCAATCAATTGGACGCATGCTTGGGGATCTTCCACCTCAATCCATTGATCTTACAAATCCCCTCTTCTCTTTAGCTTTGTTTCGAGGCCGTTAGGTGAGTTGCTTCTCCGGCTCCCGAGATGCTTCGGTCGGCAGCCACGAGTTGATTATTCATCCTTCCCCATACACTAAGCCCAGCCCGCCAAACGTCATTCCCGGAATGACCCCTCCTTATAAAATCCATCCCGCCCCTCTTCTGCCCCTCTGGCAAAGCTAATCAGATTTTCCTAGCCTCCAAATCATTCACCGTGGCATCCCTTCGCGTTTCCTCCTCTTTCTTCCCAGCCAGGATCTCGTCCGGCCTGATATACACTTCCGCAAGATCTTCCGTCAGATCCGCCATTGCAACCCCTCTGCTGAAGCGCAGCCCCGCACTGAACCTCAACAACCCACGAGCTTTCTCTTCGACACCGATTCCCCGGTTTCAATCTACAACTGCCAAAATGGTTGCTGAAATCACTTCGTGAGTTTCTCCTGTCGGAATATTACCATGTTGTTTCAGTGAATCGGCCAGACTGACTTCTACCTCAGCAAGGCCGACTTCGACGCCAAGGTCACCAACGCCCCCGGCCGCGTCGTCCTTGACTTCCACGCTGTCTGGTGCGGTCCTTGCAAGGCCATCGCCCCCCTCGTCGAGAAGCTCGACAGCGACCACGCCGACGTCAAGTTCTACAAGATCGACGTTGACCAGGTCCCCGACGTTGCCGCCGAACTCGGTGTGAGCGCCATGCCCACCTTCTTGTTCTTCAAGGATGGCAAGAAGCAGGAGGTCATGGTCCGTGGCGCCAACCCTCCCGCCCTCCAGGCTGCCGTCGCCCAGCTGGCCGCTTAGACCTCTTTCTGCAAACAAAGCAATCGCGGAACATCGGGTGGCATACTTATGTGATATCGACTACTACCTTTTGGCATAGATCCGACATATGATCGGTCGTGATTAATGAATATGAAGTGGATCACAACTTCCAACATTACTCTGCTCCTTATTGATGACTTAACGTGACAAATCATCCTTTATAGACATGTGCATACAAAGCCAGGTGCAATTGGCGTCTATCCTCTTTTCTGCCGTAGTACTAGGGAGTACCATTATCAGACCTTTGAATACCATCAATTGAAGTAATTCTCCAATTGGCGCTGAGAGTGGTCTTGTCGTCCGGCTACCGCAAAGAAAAGAACATAAACCCCTCCTTCCCCTCCCTCCATAGCTATCTCCCATCCATCTCACTACACAGAACCTGAGACAATGTCGCATGACGCTCCACCCACACCCCTTCGTCCTTCCTCTCCAGACAGAAATGGCTCGCTATTCTACCATAAGTCATGGCTCGAGCCCTGGGCGCATCCTGAATTTCCACCGAATGATTCTCTCAAGGAACGAGAAGGACGATTCAAACAGAAGGAGTGGGTAGGATATGACATGACGCAAGAATTCCTCAAGCGATATGCGTTCCGCGATCGAGCGTGGCCCTGGGGCTACTGTATCTATCGGACCATCTACACTTCTGAGGAGGACTGGGTGGCTGCCCTGGCCAAGCTTGATCGTTACTTCTTCAGTGACGTCAAGGATGGCTCTGCTCGGGAATCGCAGCCGGCGCAAATAAATGGTGATAAGTTGATATACGAAGGTTGCCGGAATGTTATTATTGAGGATCCCCAACTGGACGGGGTTGGTGCCGACGTTATCCTCAGAAAACATCGCGAGTGGGCAGCAAAACACGAATCCAGGGGTCCGCGATTTGACTACTGCTTGATGATTGATAAGCGATGTCTTCAGTCTATCTTAGCATCAGAAGAGCCTGCAGAAGCCAAGGTCAGTTGGGTGTCATGGGACACATGGACAGGACCGCACGGATATATCAACATCTTGGATGTCACGGAACATGACCCTGAGGATCCCGAATATGACGACATTTTATAATGGATGCATGCGGATAGAACTTGATTCTCTTTTTTGTTTTGCGCTTGAATGCGAGGACAACCCGCTTTGTGAACAATATTTGTATGTCAGTAGTCCCGAAAAAGTGTTGTATACCGATGGCTGGAGAGTGACTCTTGAGCCGAAAAGCATGGTCACCCATCGGCGGAAAAGGGGTAAGGGTGCATTTCATTCGTGGATTCGAGAACCCTATCCATAGCAAGCTATTCCGGTCTTTATAAGAGAATCTTGTCGATGCGCTCGATGGTGATTAGGCCTGAAGGTCTGGGTGACGAATCTAAGTATTCTTGTATTCAGAGTTAACAGCTTATCCAACTCACTAAACATCATGGAACTCACCGGTATAGATTATATACAGAGATAGAATCAAGACCTCA
This sequence comes from Hamigera avellanea, assembly GCA_027569715.1. Lineage (NCBI taxonomy): Eukaryota > Fungi > Ascomycota > Eurotiomycetes > Eurotiales > Aspergillaceae > Hamigera > Hamigera avellanea. The sequence goes on from JAPDKU010000086.1 coordinate 35,040, forward strand.
ATTGCCTAGGGCTTCAACTTATCATTGTCATGTTACTTTGGTTTATGGAGAAGTTATTGATGCCAGAAGCTTACATCATTATGCAAACATCCTCGAAATATTATGGGGAATGGTCCTCAACCTTTTAATCAGTATAGCGATGATTGGTGTGGATGCACCAGTGGTTCCATGGGGACACTCCTTAAGAAACCTTGTCATCTTGTCCTCCTATTAGGATTGAATTCGGGCGGCATTGGTAAGAGATCGGCAATCTCACACCTTGTAATAGACCCTGCCACCGATAATATAACAAGTATACCCAGCTGGAACGTCATACTCTGTATATTCTTTAATATCCTCAACAGATATCTTCAAATCTTTTGTGTCTTGGTTGAGGATCGATAAGCACTCTCCTTTAAAGCAGATTGTTCGGGGCCTAGTATCCGGTGGAAAACGATGGCTGGGAATATCTTCTTAGCAGCCATTAAGTGGATTTTTACCTCTCTATATAAAGGATTAAAGGGTTAGCGACGCTTTCAGGAAATTTGAAGTTGAGTCTGTGTCTGACCTCCATAATGGGTGCGCGGTGTTAATACGATTCGAGGGAGAGGTCGACAATTATAGCGGCTTCGCAGCAGGGCCCGCTGAATTCTACTCGTCTGGTATGAATGCAACGCCACTGGGATGCCCATCGCGACTTCCTTTGGGCTGATGCTTTGGAGGAACTCCGTACAGAACCCCGTTGGCATACCATCGTAGCACCAATGTGGGTCAATAATAAAGACTTTTAATAACAGAAATACACAAGCAAGTTGCAAGCAGTGAGAGAGAAAATACTAAGAACGAGAGAGATAGCTGTATTGAAAACCATCGCGTCCATGGCAGGAACCGTCGCCGAATATATACAATTTAGTAGCCATTTTTGCAGACAGGGAAGCAGAGCAGCAGAGCAGAAAGGACGACAAGTCAAAGGGTTTGAGCAAAGATCTCTTGATAATGGGCTAACTAAATATAGGGCATACAGTGGGTAACAGCAACATGAAGATGATGATATAAAAGAAGGAACATGGGTGATGGAGCAAGTCAGTTACTTTTACTGAGTTAGAAAAGCGGTGAGGGCAAACTGTCACATGAGGGAAAGCGGCATTGACTGACGCCGAAAAGGGCGTCACTTCCCCGACAAAGATACCTTCCATACTACCTACATTTTTACTTGTTCGTCCAATGCGAACAGCCAATTGGCAATCGGCCTAGGACAGAATGAACCCCGAATCTGGCGAGCATGAGATAGATGGATATTTCGGGAGGAAAGATCTGCTTTCCAATGATCGAAGATCTTTACTCTGTATAAACAATTAATTTCTGCACAGTTCCAATATATCCGTCCAGCACGTGTCAGTGGTCACAGACTCGCAGAACTACTCTCTTTTCATTTTGAAGTTTCAGGTTGACAAGTACCCAAGAGAGTTTCAGTCCATTTTGCTGGTTCCCTTAGACCCTAAATGGCCGGCCAGTAATCGCCAACGAAGAGCGGCCACCCGTGGGTCGTGAAGGTTCCCAATCGCCGGAGTGGATCTAAATCCATCGAGTCCAATCAACTAGAACATTTCCCCTGAACTCCTGAGTCCTAAGAGGTTCACGAAGCTGACAATCGAACGAAAGCACCTTCTCCGGCTGGTGTTTTCCCCTTGATAGCGTCTGGATCTTGCGACTTGAGGGCTCTTGGTCTGCAGGGAACATTTTCTAGTTTCTACACTTTTTTTTTCCCAGAACTTACTACATTCGACGCAGCCCTACTGCGCTGGCCTGAGACTCCGTGGAGTTGCACTACATCCCACTTTCACCAACCTCCGTTATCTCTGCCGCAAGCAACTGCCACACCTATATCGTCCGGACTTGACTTTATTTGTGGTCTATCCACCATTGAAATAGGCATTCGTCTCCAATGCCGAACCTGCCATGTCTCTTAACGGGCTAGAGAATCCCGCGGTCATCGAAGCCTACCAGACTACTCTTGCCGAAGCGGGAGGATGGTGAGTTCCCCTCACCACATAACCCATTCGTAATTTCCCTGGATCTTCTCGGGAATACCTGATTGAACAATGGATTGTACAGAGCTGATCTGGGTGACATCTCTGATGATCTAGGTTTCTTCTCAAATATGTGTCGAGAGATGAGATCGCCCTCCTAGGTCGAGGCACTGGCGGGGTGCCTGAGATCCGCAACACGATTGACGGCTACGACGAGAATTCTCCACTCTATGGCTTCCTACAGTATCGTCGGAGGAAAGTGGTGCTCAGGTATATGCCAGAAGGGCTATCCAGGTTGATACAAGGTACGTTGTTCCCGTCGCGCTTCTGAGCTCATCTTCTTCGGGCATGATCACTAATTTCACATCGCTGCCTTACAGCCCGAACCACTGTTCAGTTCCAATCCATTCTGGATAAATTCTCACCGCATGATACTGTCTTCTCGCTTGCGCAGCCGTCGGAACTCACCGAAAGTGCACTCTCGTCAGCATGCTTGTTACATGCAGCTTCAGGTTCTATCACCTCCTCTTCGAGTTCCCTCCGCCGTCGCAGGCTGATGGAAATCACGGAAGATGCAGAGGAAAATGCAGCGGCAAAGGACGAGGCCCCACCGCAGTCCCCAGAGTCAGGGATACGCCAACGATCGTTCAGTCAGCTGTCGGAAGCCACCGTAGTACCTCCACGATTCGCCTCGGACGCTGAACCCAGTCCGAACATCGACGGGACACCACCCGCTCTAAAGGAAGCGAACGAGACACCGGCAAACGATCAGTTACCGTCGACGCCCGAACACGCCTCCGAACATTCGTCCCCTCGCAAAAATCTTCTGGAAGAGCTATCTCAACCTTCGTACGAACCTCGAAAATCCTCACAATCCGCAAGACCATCCCTACGAGATCTTGAACAAGTAGCTGGTTACTCTCCCAAGGTGAAGCGCGGCCCTCGGCCTTCCTTAGACACGAATGGACGCCCGCGCACCGCAGGTAACCTGTCTCGAAGTCACGATCAACGGCCTGTCGCCTCGTTACCCGCTGGCGTTCGTTCATCATCCCGAAAATCTGTTTCCGAACCCTCACGTCCTCAATCGCAACGAAGCGCCAAAGGATTCATGACTGGCAACGGATCTCCCCCTGTACCCCCTTTACTGGTTCCGCCACCCTCAATACCTATTTCTAGACCTCAGCTATCTCCCGGTGCCAAATCCATGAGCGCGTTGTCGTCATCAGGGATGACGCCGGAAAAGGAACGGCTGATGAAGGCATTGCAGCAGCGGAAGAAACAAATGGAAAAGCGGGCAGAGCAGGCGAGAAGGAAGCAACCAGCAGCAGAAGAGCAACAACATGCAAGACTGGACGCCGACGAGAATAAAGAAAATATTGACCATACTCAGGAGAAATTCCATCAAGACGAAGCCGAGGATGTGGCGGATGAAATAGAGGGCAAAGAACATCCATCGGAGGCCCATCCATCTACAGCCTCAACGTCAGTCACAGCTCCTGTGGGAGCAAAATCCGACTCTCCTGAATTGTCGAAGCCGGATTCAGCCGTTGACATGACGGTCGGAGATCTTGAGGGAGACCGACCATCCAATGCCTCGGTTCCCAGTGTCTCTACCACGACTTGCACCGACTTTGATGAGCCGTTGGAGACAGCTTTCTCGCAGACTCCACAAACAATTTATGAAGAGGAAACAGAAGCTGCACAAGGGGATCCAGCGGTATCTTCCCAAAGCGAGACTAAAGATAGCGCGGACCCGCCTAGCGCCGGAGATGAAGTCCCACTCAAGGCTCTAGAAGAAACTGCTTCTGCTCCACAACCAGCAGAGGAAATGGACGTTCCTGACGAACAAGAAGTCAACACTCCCAGACTTGCCCCCGCGACCCTCCCTCTTCCTGAAACTCCGGATCAAAACCAACCCTCAGGCTCGGCTGCAGATATCTCAACGCCAATTGCCTCTGAGAGTGCACGTCTGCAACAGAATTTGACGCCTGAGGCCTCGGATGATACTGTTCAGCAGACCCTTGAGCGGAAAGCCAAGCGGAAACCTAATCTTGATCCTATTCAAGTACCGCCCCAAGACTATTCAGATGATGATAATCTCCTTTCCGACGACTCATTCATGGAGGAACTGAAGAGCGCTACGGTCGAGGAAGCCAAGCCTGTGTCCGTAGGAAAATCTCCATTATCGCCACCGTATTCAAATAGTGAGAATGCTCAAGAAGCATGGAGGAATACACGCGCCGTGTCTAACCCAAGTGCGGTGGGACACCAAACCCCTGACCTACAGGCCCTAGCGGTGGGAAGATCTGTATCGAGTTCTTACTCGGAAAGTCACAGTCCTACAGTCCCCGTTCTGGTTGCAAAAAAGATCAACGTGTCCTCTGGTATCTCCAAGCGCATCAAAGCGTTGGAGAAGTTCTCCAGCAGTCGAGAGACCCCTTCCAATTCGAGTCATAATTTGGGCACACCTTCTGCCTCATCTTCGTTCGAGAACCTCCGAAAGCGTGCTTCCATCTCTTTGGGTAGTGGACATGCAGAGTCAACTTTGTCTTCCAAGCACCCATCATACCTACCCGAGACTTTCTCTCGAGCTCCAAGCGTGAAGCGTAATGACTCCCCGCATGCCGAACGAGGCACAAACTCAGTCTCTGTGACAGCTCGAATCGTTCGCGACACGAACACTCCCCAAAGTGAATCTACCCATGACGCCTCGGAGAGCAACACCGTGAACCTCCAGCCCAGTCCCCTGATTGTTGAAAACGAGCGATCGGAAACCCCTCACTCTCAAGGCGTGGCTGAGGAACCTGCGCCGAACAAGTCGGAGAAACGTAGCATGTCGACGTCATCTGCAAGCTCAACTCACAACCAACTTACTGCCATGATGTCTCGTTCCGACAGCAGATTATCGGCATCATCGCGCTCTAAGGTCGAGGGAGTTCATCAGTCGAGGTCAACAGGCGATTTGGCTTCGTCTCCTGAGGAAAAGAAAGAGTCACGAGCTTCCCGACTTCTTCGTCGTATGTCTTCCATCACGTCTAATTCTCGAAAGAACTTCAGGAACGCATTGAGCCCCAGTCCCAGCGTCAAGGAGGAAGGTATCTCTCTTCAGTCCAAGAATGAGCTCGACACTCCCGAGGCTCCTCGGGCCGTCGACATCGGCGAAGTGAATGTGCAATTCCCTGACACGCTTCTCTGGAAACGACGGTTCATGCGAATCGACGACAACGGCTTCCTGGTTCTGACGCCAGGGAACATCGACTCGAGTGCCCGCAACATGATCAAACGCTACCACCTGTCTGAATTCAGAACCCCCTGTCTACCCGACGAAGATATGCAGGAACTTCCCAATAGCATCTTGCTGGACTTCCTTGACGGAAGCACACTTCAATGCGCTTGCGAGTCGAGGCAGGGACAGGCATCTGTGCTCCGAAGTAAGTAATCTCCCATGTTGAACGTGAATGCATAGGATGGAAGGACTAACAACTGGTAGCTCTTGTGGATGCTCACAGCGCCTATCAACGCCTAGGGCCCTGACAGCATACTTTTATTTTATAGATGATTATTGTTCCATATCCTTTACATTTCAACCGCTTCTGACTGCTCTCTGTAACACTTTCTTTCTCCTTCTCTTCCCTTGCTACATTTCAAATCCTCGGCTTTCCTTTCCATTCATTTCCTTTTGTGTGCTTTCAGCGGTATACCCCACAAAAACGGTTCCTATGTTTACCTATTTTCAGATTTGGCCATTACCTTCTCTACTCCCCATATACTTCTTCCCTACCAGCTAGCCACTTCAATTCCGGGCTCCTTGAATGTCTGCCACGTAACCTGGCCTTTGTACAATTTTGTTGTGTCCTTACTGTCTGATGTGGTGGGCATACCTTGAAATGTTCTTTGTTAATGCGAACGGCTCCCAGAGAGCTTCTTTTCAACATTTGGCTCCATCTCCAGGAAAGCCTTACTGCAGCTATGTGGTCAATAAAGGATGCTGCTTTTATTCCCATTCCTCACATGAAATTCGAACATAAAGTCCAGATAGGACCTTGCATATCTTCGAGGTCTTTGTGTTCTATGTCTAAGCAATGAAAACATGCTATATACTTCACAGCAGTGGCGGACTTTTTGTATCGGAATTATGTAACGTACAAGGTTCCCAGATCGTCTCTGCGTACCGGCGATCATTCTTCATCGGTCGTCGCGTCGGCTGCTCTTTTCTTCTCCCATTCCTCCAAGAACCTCTTGACCTTGGGGCCCCAGACCTCTTCACCGGCCTCCAAATCCTTGTATTCGAGGATCTGGTCGGGCTCGAGCTTGAAATCCGCTTGACGTGAACGAACCAACGAGCTCATAAGACCGCAGCTGTCCAGAGCTTTACCTAGGTCATGTGCCAGAGAGCGTACGTAGAAGCCCGAGGAAACCGTCATGGTGATTTTGACAGCCGGTGGTTGGGGCAAAGACTTTGCGGCCTCTGCGGGGGTTGTGGGCTTCTCTTCTGCCTTTGCCGCGTCCGTTGACGGTTGCTCGACCTGAGCGGCGGCTCCTTCCTCGGATACCTTCTGCTTCTTCGCCGACGGAGCATCCGCGACTTCATCCTTAGGGGTGCCTGGCGGGGGTGGTGTTTTCCGTTTCGAAGGGACGCCCTGCTCCTGCGGTACTTCCGCGGCTTCAGCGGAGGCCACTACGGGGAGAGAAGCATCCTTTTGCAGAAGCTTCTCTGCCACGGCCTTTTCCTCGCCTGCCATCTCTTCCTCGGGCCACTTGTAGTCATGTGTGCCGGGTTCGTACCACTCCACGATCTCCAAATTCGTCACCTCCACGGGACGAGCCTTGATCTCGACCGGAGGTTCCTTGCCTTCACGAGCGTACTCATACAGCCTCTTCCCCTGAACCCTCAGGGCCGAGAAAATCGGAGGATATTGCATGGTCTTTCCCCGGAACTGCTCCAGGGCCTTTTCCACCGCCTCCATGGTGATGTGCTCATACGGAGCCCGTCGAACGATCTTTCCTAGCTTGTCATACGTGTCCGTCTCCGCGCCGAAGAGCACGACCGTTTCGTATGTCTTGGTGCAATCGAGGAATCCTTGCAGCTGCTTCGTGCCCTTTCCGACGCCGGTGACCAGCACGCCGGTAGCAAGCGGATCGAGCGTTCCTCCATGTCCGATCTTGACATCCAGTCGCTGTGTACGGCGCCGTCTGCGCTGGAAGTTGCTTTCGCGTTTGCGCCGGTCGCGCTCCTCGTCTAGCCAGGGTTTGAAGAGCTTGGAGGGGTTGAAGTGAGTTTGGAGGGTGCGGATTACATCGGCGGAGCTGACGCCCGTGGGCTTGTGAACGGCTATGGGTGACATGAACGAGTTAGCTGTTGGTCTTTCAGAACATCTCAGCGCGAGGGGCGCCATAGGTGATACACACCGAAAACGCCTTCGTAGATCTTTTCGCCAGACATTCTAGACCGAAAGAGCCTGAATCCAGGACGGAATCCCATCTGACCGGGGAAGAAAAAAGTGAAGAATGAGGGAAGCGCGGCTGTCGACGGACTTGGCGGGGTAGATTCGTTTTATCGAGTCGCCAATCTCAGATTTTGTAGAATGGAAAGATTGACTCTCAATTGGAACGATGTCTGAATGAACTTGACCCTCACCTATGGATGAGAGATGGCCGACTAAGCTAAGTAAGTTTACTTTCACGACTTGGTAATTTTGATGGTAAGATCATCGTAAATACCAGGCATCCGGCCGCTGAGGAAGGATTCACTGTAACCACTGCAAGTCAGTCAAGTCCCATTCACACGCGCGCAGTGGAATTCATTGTCCACCACATCATTCTTCTTTGTGATTTCTCCTCCTGCTCAATTATCTGACACCTATCCGATCACCAAACCCATGTCATTGAAGGCACCATGCTGCCACCACAGACATGACGTCCCGAGAAGAGAGTGTCTTGGCTGCTAGAGACCCGTCTATTAATGACGAGAACGACTGGGAGGAATTCAGCTTGTCAGAGGTCAAGATCCTATTCCCAGGAAAGTCCCGCTACGCGAATATCCTCACCATCTCCCCAGATAACCCGGTTCAAGTGACTGGTTGCCTGGATGAGGTGGAGGAAGAACAAGAGTCCCTAGGTGCGTATTACCCTTCGTTACACAATTAATTTACCCAGCCCGGTATTTATTTCACCGTGCATTGCTGATTCCTGTATTCGATGAAAATAGTCCTCGACGATGATTACCTTAACAAACGCATCGTGATCGAGAACGTGACGCACTTTGCTTACGGCCAACATGCGGATGGCGAGGTCGGTATTTGGGTCGCTGGTCGCGCCGGCTGGTTCTCGATCACGCCAGCGAGGGGCTATCGGCCCATGTTCAACGACATAGTAGAGGCGATTGATCTACTGTACTTCCTGGCCGATAGACATCAAATCAAGCGTCGAAAGCGGAAGGATTGGAATCCGAGTGTGGAATACCTCTGCGAAGAGGTCGGTTACCCCTCCCTCGCACTTCCATTGTCTTAAGAACCCTCCTCGAAAGTTTCTCTTGATGTCCCAATGGCAATTGAGCTGATGGTTTTGGTTTTTATTTCCTTGCAGTACATCAGTCACACCCATGGCATATGCGAAGATGCAGACGATTCGGCGGAGGTCTTCTACAAGCATCACAATTTCCTGCTTTCCCGCATGCTGAAGGGCGAAGAAGGCGTGGAATGGACCAAGACGAATCTGTTCCATCACCTATGCGAGAAATTCCCGGTATGTGCCCGGGCATCCGATTTGGCCGACAGTTACTGATTTGGAAAACAGGAGGACTTTGACCAGATAAAGGCTGCACATGAGCCCAAAAAGGGAGACGACGCGGATGAAGAGCCAGAGGAATCCCAAGAGGAAGCGGAAGTTCCGATACAGGCCTCCGATGATGCCGCAATGTCCAAAACACAAGCAGACACTATCTACCAGGTAATTCTGGACTTGAAGGAGGCTGGACATCTGGCGAAGCGCCAACTGAATCTCGACCTTGTGGGTTCTACTTTGGTGGATCGCTACGAGATCGAATCTGTGGATTATGCACGCAACCTCATCGCGGCTAGGGCAAACAGTATCATGGAAATGATGGACGAAGCGAAGACGTCCACTTTCGATTGGTCCCGCAAGGTTATCTACCGGGAGCTCAAGGCTGCATCAGAGCAAGCTGAAATGCAAAGCATCGCTCTAACCCCATTTCGTCCTCGTTCATCAGGAGATGGCGGTTCCTCCGATGAAGAAAGCGAACACGAGGATCACGCTAAAGCGCGAAGACGCCGAGTCCGCAAGTCAGTCCTGCGCCCAAAGCTCACCTCCGTCTCAGCTAAGCAGATCGGCAAACGGACCCGAAGCGCTGTGGCGGCGGAGAATGGAGAAATGTCTGATGACGGTCAAGAAGGGATGGATGATTTTGAGACTCCAAGTAAAGTTCGAGGTCATGAGCTTGTCCGCGACCCGCTCTCTACTCGTGCGAAAAGAAGAACTCGCTCGATTCTCGATCACGACAGCACCTTGTTGCAGAAGACGCCACTGCAGGAAACCCTTCAAACACGAAACACCTCCGTTTCGGCGGCGGATCATGATGCATCCGATGCGGAAGCGTCCCGTCCTGATGACTTGCCGCCTGATACATGGATGTGTCGAGTGCGGGGATGCGGCAAGGTCGTCTATAAGAGCAGTTCGAAACGAGGCAAGGAAATGATACAGGATCACTCTTTGGCCCACGCAGATGACATGCAGACGAAGATCGATCTCGTGGTTGCTGAACGAAAACTCAACGTCAATATACCCGTGGATAATCTTCTTAACCGCATTCGAGAATTTGGAGCTCTTGATACCCAACTGGCCAGCATGGCCAATGGAACGTCTGAGAATACTATGTCTAATAAACATAACGAATCTGATAAGAGCGATTCGATTTGAGGAACGGAGTGATAGTACTTAGGTATTACCTCGAACAGCCTCCATTCTGAGACTCCGGCCATCATGAGCTTGCAATTTTAGTCATGGTATGTACCACCTCGACAATGCGATGTCGTCCACTCATTTGTCGACACACGCTAACCATCGTCATTGGCTAGGCCTAGTAATACTAGCTAATTGCATTGCAAAGCAATTTGCTTGCTTGTGGGATACAAACTGCTTTTTTGAACATATGAGCGAATGAACAGAGAAACGAAAACTTTAGGGCAGGCTTGGGCTTTCTATCTAGGAAACCAGAAGAGGAGTTTTGAGCATTTTCCAACTGGGGATCACAGCACACTCGGCGTTTCTTTCGTGGCGATTTTCGGGATTCATGGCCATATCAAGAGAGATGTTTCGGTACTTTTTTTTTTGAATGCCACCTGCTGATTTCTAGGATAGTCGGTGGCAGAAACAGGGATTCAAATCCTTCAAATTCCGTCCAGAGGGCATCGTGGTATGTAAACCGTGAAAATTCGGGAGAAGCAGCTTAGTTATGTCAACATAATGGAACTGCACAAGATTATTCTCTGGTATTTACGACAATGGTCTATCTTGTAAAACAGACAAAAGGCTATGTTACAAGGGATAAGCAGACATGGCTATTTCTCGTTCCACGGCACTGTCTTTCCGGCAAGCAATAGATGAGACAGCGAATTTTCGAAAATCCTAAAACGACCTCTGCTTTTGTATTGTCCCGTACCCATGATAAACAACAAGGAAATAAATGAAGGAAAGTCAATTGGCCACCGCCAACTATTTAGGATCGTCCCTTGGCGGCTGCTCTCCTGCTTTTGCCAGGCCTCTTCGCACCACCCTTGCCCCCCTTCATCTTCTTCGCGGAGAAATCGCGCATGTCTCCACTGGAAACAGCGTCGCCGCTCTTCGCGAATCGCTTTTTACCGCCGAAACCATACTTCGAATCCTTCTTCTGGCGTTTGGAGGGGCCCTCACCACCAGAGCGACTGCGCTTTCGGCTCTCATTGCCGGCTTCATCGATGGCGACGTCGAAGAGATCTTCGGCATCGTCGGTGGGTGCAGATGTGTCAGCCTTGCGCTCTGTTGAGTGAGAAGATTGTCAGTCAATTGTCCGAAAAGAAAAATAAGTGGTAAGGACTCGAGTTAATCGATGGTGGAGATGGGACGCACTCTTCTTCAAAGCATTAATCTTCTCAAGGGTCTCGCGCTTCTCCTTCTGCCTCTGCTGCAACTTGGCAACCTGCACCTGCTTTCCGAATTTCTTCAGGTCGCGCTGCCGGCGTGCCTCGGCGGCGGCCTTCTTCGCTGCGGCCTCGTCGTACAGCTTCTTCTTGATCTTGCCCATGTGCTCGTCCGTCTTGACCATTTCAGCAAAGTAGTCGCCGGGGCGAGTAAATGGAATGCCCTCTTTCTTCAGGAGACTGCGCGCAGACAAGGCAGCCGCCTGGCAGACCTTGTAGAATGCCAATTCGCGGTTCAAGTCATCGTTGGGGTCGGGAACATCGATGGGCTCTTGGGAGACGAGGGAGTTATGCTCTGAGAAAGGAGTCTGCGGGGTAATGAAGGAAATGCGCTTGATGGAGGCTGTGATGGCGGCGGAGTTATTGATGGTGAGGCGTTGGTGGGGGACGACATCCTCTCGTTCGTCGTCGGACAGGTCGGAAAGAGCAATGTCTTCTTCCTCTTCGTCTTCTTCCTCCTCGTCCTCCTCTTCCTCGGCTTCGCTTTCCTTCTCTTCTTCCTTCTCATCTGTTGGCGCTTCGCGCTTCTTGGCTTTTGTGGATTTCTTATCGGTCTGCTCAGTGACCTTCAAGGGACAGATCAATTTCAGTCAGCAATTGGAGGATTGTCGAGCGAGAATTCGTCGTCACGAGCATACCTCTACCTTCTCCTCTACCTCATCCTTTTTCTCCTCGGCGTTCTCTTCAGTCTCCGCCTTCGTTGCTGCTTTCCTCTTCTCCGCGGCCTTCATCATCTTCTTTTGCTTCTCCGCTTCGTAATCTCGGCCCTTGTGGGCATCGAGAGCCTGGAGCAACTTACTCCTCTTAACCATTTTGCCCCACGTGAAACCCGGCGAGAATCCGGAATCGTAGGAGGGAAATTAAAGGCGGGAAAATTCGAGATGTTGATGTCGATTATGCTTCGAAACGCCGCCTGCGGACTTTCGAATCATTGAAGCAGCTACTGGAATTTTTTTTGGGAGTACACTAATCTCAATGTAGCTAGCGCCAGACCGAGCCAGGCGATAAGATACCACTAGCACACAACGGGTTAGCTATCATCGGGCATCCGGAACAATAGTTGATCCTGGTGGAGCCCGTTCTTATCGGTCCAAGCGGCCCAAAGCCGCGGAGCTCGAGTGCCATCCATCATTTATTGACTCGGTCATTCAGCTGCTTATTCGCGAGCGACCAAGCTGTCCACCCTCATTTAAATTGACTCGCAATAATTCGACCCACATTTGTCGCGCAAGTCATAGCGGCACATCTCTGGAGATTCGTACCTTTAACGGAATCCCCACAACGATGGCAGAAGAAGTTAAAGCTACGAGCCCGATCGCCCCCTCCACCGGGGGAACATTACAGTCCCAGCAGGTTCGTGGCTTCCCTCATATCCTATACAAGCACGCACCTCCTCGCTCGACGGATATGAGACACAGTGAAACACTCGGAGCATGAAAAACTCGGGCGCTAACAATCAATCAACCTTTCGCCCTACTCAGAGTGCGGATCCTCAGGAACAGTTCACGGCCGCGGTAGACGACCTGCTGGACCAGCTACAACACAAGTTCGATAACGTGTCGAGGGAGATTTTCGGAAAATGTCAGTGCTTTCGTCGCAATCGATACGCGTGGTACTCGATGAAAACTCAACAACCGATACTGATTTCTCATGAGACTAGTGGACGATATGGCACGACGCCTTGACGAGCTAGAAGCATCTTTGACTATCTCCGGGGATGCGACGACGACGACTACGACGACACCGACGAAATAGGGGGCCGCTGTTATCTGCGCGTTAATTTCTCTCTTCGTCATACGCGCTTATTGAATGCGCCCTGCCAACTTGGGAATCCCGCTGGAAGCTGCGCTTCTCTTACTGGAGTTTGGGGTTATACGGATCTTTCGTTCTCGGTATGCAAATGCGCTTGAGCGATGCATTGGGGTTTTTTTCCCTAGACGTGACGTTCGAAGCTGCATTTTGATTGCTTCATAGATTTCCCTTTTTTTAGTATCCTTGGATCTTCGACCGTCGCCTAACAAGACATTGTACTTTACTTAACCAGCGGGGACGAGGAGGTTCCGGGTGGGATGCATGGTTTTATTTTCACTCATCAATCGAGATACCCTACAGAAGTCAGGAAAAGACAAAAGACGAGTCCTGCGCAATTCTAAAGTCATACATATAGCCAAATCGGAAATGAATCAGGCATATATGCTTTTCCAACAAGTTCAGCAAAAAGTTCAGATCATGTCACAAGTTATACATCAAAGCTCCATAAAACGAATTCACAGCTCATCCTTGGGCTTCTCATCGGTCGCCTTGTCCTCTCCGATGAACTGGCGGAGAATGTTGCTGCGGGAGACCATGTCGTCGACCTTCTCGGGAGCGGAGCCGCCCTTCTGGAGGATCTTCCGGAGACGAGCGAACTCCTTGGTGGCGTACTCCTCGTTCTGGCTGAGCTTCTCGGCAACCTTGACGTAGTACTGGGCGTACTTGTGCTGGAGGTCCTTGACGGCCTTCTTCACCTCGCCGACGAGCTTCTCGAAGTTGTGAGCCGAGAGGGCCTTGGCGATGGCCGCGTCGACCTCGGCGATAGTGCCGGCCTTGTCGTTGAGACCGCCTCCGACGGCGCGGTTCGTGCCGGTCTTGGAGTTGAGGAAGTCGATGAAGGCCTGCTCCGAGCGGGCGCCCGAGTAGGCCTCGGGTTCCTTGGAGCCCTTGGGGAAGAACTTGATGGTGGGGTATCCGGTGACGCCTTGTTCCTTAGCGGTGGCTCTGGAGTTCTCAGCCTCAGCGTCTACCTTGGCGATGACTACATCGTCCTCCAGGGCGAAGTCGTTGGCGAGGATTTCCCAGGTGGGTGCGAGGTTCTTGCAGTCTAGGATTAGTCGTCAGTGTTAGCCATTGCCAGAAAAAAAAATATGTGGATGGAAATCAAAGCAGAGGTGATTACTAACGTCCACACCAAGGAGCAGTAAAGGCGACGAGAACGTGCTTGTCGCCGCCAACGGTAGTCTTGAAGGAGGTGTCGGTCAGCATCTCAACCTTGCTAGGCTCCTTCTTGGCGCCACGAGGCTTGATGCCAGTCTTCTGGGTGATGAAGGCAGACAGGCTCTCGAGGTCACGTCCGCCATTGTACTCCTCGGGCTTGTCGCTCTTGCCATCGAACCACTTCAAGGTAGGGAATCCCTGGACGCCATATCTCTTGCCAAGGTCTCTGTGCTGATCCGCATCCACCTTCCCAATAACGACCTTGTCGTCGGCAAAGGCGAAAGCCTGAGCGAGCTCCTCGTAGACGGGGGCGAGGTTCTTGCAGTGGCCACACCACGGAGCAAAGAATTCAACCAGGGCGGGTTTTCCGGACTTGAGGACGACCTTGTCAAAGTTCTTGGGAATCAAATCGATCACGGCGGAGGCAGCGCTCGCAATGCCAACGAGCAAGGCGAGGCAGCTCACAAGCAAGAAGCTCAAGCGAGCCATGGTTGGTTTTGGGGGGGTGCGAGTGCGTAATGCGGGTTTAGACGGATTGTATACCGGACTGGTGGTTGTTTTAATAAGATTTAAAGAACAAAACTTGAAAATTCTCCACGATGGAGTATCAGCACGCTGAGCGGCAACAGAAGATCAACTTAAGTGCCAGTCGGGGTTGCTGAAGAGAGAGGTGCAAAACAATGTTGATGGCGATGCAAGCTGTAGAGCTCCGACATTGTACTAGCAGCAACGCCGTACCGCGACTCGCTCGGACTCAACCGCGGATTTATCAGCGGGTCGTGCAAGAGGACACTTGGTGCCTGCTCTACGGCCACAACCCACATTCGGGCGGAGTTGCCTGCGATACGAATTTACTCACTATCTGACAAATCGATAAAATCATTTCTCGATGGGGGCTGAATATAATGGCATTGTTTGATCCCCGTCACTCTACTTCTACAACATGCGCAAGTGGAATACTACCAAGTAATGGTATTGTGTAGGTAGTCTGTTTACCACCGCCGATACGGCGATATTCGTAAGACAGCGGTAGACAGTAGCTTGTGATTCGGGTGTTGAAGTTGTATTTGATTGAAAAGTCGGCCTGGTGCTCCGTCATACTCGTCATCGGCTGTCCATCACCGCCTCTCAGCGAGCCAACTGTTTGCATCTTCCCACATCTTAGCATCCTTAGCGTCTTTCTCCTTCCCAGCATTCCGTACACCTGTGTAAACCTGATAAAGAGAATGATGAGCAGGAGTTCCTTGTCATGATTCGCATGTAGACACTTACTGCATCCCACAGCCTGAACGCCTTGTCAAGGTTGCCATGGAAGCTATCGCTGTGTTGAAACCAGTCCTTGCCCTTCGACTTCACCTCTGCTCTTGCCTCGGGCGAAGTAGGGTCATTTTGGAGAGGCAAGTCATCAAGGTAAGTACGGACCGCAATTCCAAGACCACAATCATTATCGTTGATGAAAGGAAGTCTAAGTGGTTTGGTCAGCAAAGCCACGGCCAATTCAGGTCACTGTGTACACGTACTTCACATTCAATTCAGTCCAATCCTTGCGATCCCTCTCGGCCTCGCCGCTGAGGAGCAGTCCAGCTAAAACTACCTCAATCAAGTCCCTTAGTGCAGATCGAACTTCAGATACCAAAGACCGGTAGCAGAGCAGCTGTCTACTGAGGGGTCCGGAGTATCCAATGTTCTTGTGTTGCAACTTAGCAATACAGGCAACACGCGAGACTAGCATGTTAAAAGTCTTATCCTCCTCTAAAAGATCAGAAAGGTCAGCATTGTTTGATCTCAGCAGGGTGATCGAGCAAAACTATCTTACCCGATCCTCTCATTGGGCCTCCGGAAACATGCGAGAACCAATGCTTCGCGTTGAGGAGGCCCCAGCGGAGCATCTCAATAGCAATAAAAGTGGCCTCCTCAAGTTCATCCGCCGGGTCCAGGACAGAAAGAGCTTTCTCGAGGCAGACACCCCATGAGGTGAGCTGGTGCTTCTCGTCAGTGTATCCTCGAAGTTGTAGGAATCGCCAGAAAACATTGGCAAGTATATCTTCCTGTGATGAAAGCGGCTATGACGGTCAGCGGTGTTTCCAAAAAGAAGGGCCTTCCGCACATACAGCAGCATCTTTTCCAGCGAACGACTTCGAAACAAACTCTGGGTCCTTCAGGCTCTGGATAGCAAATTTGAACGTCCCACGAGGAGCCTAACCAATGTTAGACGAAGGATTCATCACGAAGAGAACGATCGCTCGACAAACCTGCAGCTTCTTTACTCCCTCTGGCAACTGCTCACTATTGATTTTCCAGGACTGAATTGTTTCTTTGACGGAAGGAAGAGTCTTGAGGTTGATTGACCTATCGGACTTCTCATCGTACCAAGTACGGACGTTTATCACTTTGGTTTGATAGAACCGGTGCAGCGAATTTGAGAGCAAGCAGATGGATTGGGTCCGAGTGGGGATGAGAACATCACCCACTACGTGGCGATACATCTCCGTGTCCTCTGCTCCGATGAGCAACGAGATCAAAACTTCACCTGATGTCAGGTAGTTAGGGACATTGGGGCCCAATATTCCCTTTGAGATGTAGAAGTAGAGTTCCTCGGGGAGCCGTTGGCCGATCAATTCATGCATATCAGAAGAAGTGTGTTCCGCATCCATCGGACCGACTTTTCCATCCACGTCCATGAACACGTGGTGTTTGACTGTCATGTAAGCCCGCTTGTAACGGTCCAAGTACTGGAGTTCCTGTACTCGACGATCTTCTTCGAATTGTCCGCAGAGAGTGAGTGCACTTCTACCGGCGGCATTGAACATCGCCAGGGCATCGCGGATGTTTGGTCCCTTTGCAGGGAAGGCAGGATTCTCGAAAGGTGGGAAGGTCCGCAAGAACGGCGAGCCCAGGAGCAGGCAGAAGTCCACAAATTGCTCATTCGATAACCTACCCAACTCTTCCTGGAAGGTCTGTTTCGTGATCCAGATGAATTGCGATGGCTCTACATCCATACGGATGATCAGCTTCTCGATGTCAAAGAGCAGAGTTTCAGACGGTCCGTAGACGGCATCGATAAGTGGGTTTGCGCCCTTGGCAAGATACGAGAGCTGTTCGGAACAATCAGCCTTCAGCAGACTTCCAAGAATCATTGCAATTGTCGTTTCCCACCTGAGCAGCAGCACTGTAGGGTGCCACTATGTACTCAACTCCATTTTGGTGAAGGATTCGCTGTAAGAATTTGTAGAGGGTCTCTGGTCGTGGAGCGCCTGGGATCAACAACGTCAGCTGCCCGCCAGGACATCCGCCCAAATTGAAAACACGAGGGTAACTTCCATACCAGCACTGCTGAACGCATCGACGACTTGGTCTGCCTGCTGCTGGTCATAGAGCTCCCAGGCTTGCTCAAATGCCCGCACCAGCTCGGGCTGCACGTGGGGTCGTTGTTCCCTCTTGCCAAAGTCAAGGCCATTGAAGACGAAGATGCAAGCCACACCTAAGTTCTTGAAAGCCTGCAGTTCCCTCTCGATATTGCTTTTCAAGGCAAACGGGAAACCACCGAGTGCCAGTAGAAGAGGCTCCCGAGTTCCCTGGTTGTGGAGGTGTTGGTGAAGGTAGTGCGACGCATCGATGCCGACAACAGCCCCTTTGAGAGCAGAGAGAGGAAGAGACTGGGTACGGCTAGCGGCCCAGTCGTCCAAGGCACGGACTATAATAGACGAACAGTATCGGTTAGTTCAAGTTGCCAACAGACGAAGACCAAAAAAGCAGGGCAATAGTGTTTACTCGGCATGTTCGAAGCTAGAGCTGTATCACGGGCTAGAAGCGACGCGGGTTGCTGGTGTCAGGCATGGAGCTCCCTGACAGGGAGAAAAAAGAAGAAATAAAAACAAAAAGCGACCGACTTGAAGAGGGTTCGGAATAGGGAAGAAAAAAAGCTAGGAACCCTCTTGCACCCAGTGTCGGCGTTGCGACAGTTGTGAGACGAGTTGGGCAATATTGAAATCACGGGGAGCGGAGGGTCGGTGTTTCCGATCTAGATTGGCTGTCAGAAAGGAAACCACCTCCAACCATCAATTCGAGGGGACTCTCTGCGCCTAACGATCGTTTCCTACTATTCACGATAATTTTATTAGCATTTTATCCTCGGGATAGCACAGGGCATATTCTACCTGTGTCATGAACATATTCAAGGCGAAAATAATATCTACTGCAGCATTGGAAAGCATGTTGTCAACCTGGTCTGCAGCGGAAATTATGCTGTCAGGACCACTGCTGCTTAACTTTCGGAATTGTAGCAGCCAGCCGAGACTTGCTGGAGTTTATCCTGCATAGTATTCTTTCTTGCAAAGGCAATATTTTTTTTAAATGATACTCTTGCCAGTCCTCGCTGGTTAGTCAGTGCTTGCTCTCTGTGTGTTACCTAACATTGGCTATCTTCCTTCCATGGGTCCCGACTATCAGGACAGGGTTTACAGAAGAGTAGAATAAACAAAGGCCGGGAACATCATAGAGATAATTTGAAATCTACAGCAGGGTGAAGGAAGTAATAGTTTCTGCTTGACACTTCATCAGGTTATATATTGTTGGTTGTTTGAGGGATGCGATTTGGGGGAATTGCTCTACTTAAGTATATGCTTCTAAAAGTTCACCGTACCATATTTGATTGATTGATTGATTGATTGATTGATTTTTTATTTTTTATTTTTTTTCCCACAGCGCATACTAGAATCCCAAGTATCTAGCTCCAGTAGCATAAAAGCATACTGATAGAATTGCCCTTGTTGCATGCCGACCGTCATGATAGAAGCGGGGCACAATCGTAGACCCCACCACAAATACATTGTCCGATTGCCGACGTTGCCAACCATAACACTACTAGAAATGTGGGACGAAATGTATACTTACAATAGTATAGACAAAGGGTATGCCGAGTACCTGTCTATGTCGATGACTGACATTATTCTGCTACAGAGTGTAGAAGGAACCTAGGTCTCGTGAGTCGTGGGCAAGGTCTATTTCCAGGCATCCAGGCACGCGACGACCCGGCCCGCTCGTCCAATTGGCCACTTATCAGAATCGTTTCGGTATCAGTCGTCCATGATACTTTGGAAGATTTGATTAGTGCATCTACTACCCTGTCTAGCTGTCGGGTTCGCTCCGAACTGAGAAGATAAGCTTGTGCCGGGGCAAGATTATTGGTTGGAACAAGACCACAAAGTGTCCAGATACAAAAAGGCCAGCCATCACCCCGCAAAAGTACCATCTTATTTACGAACGAATTGTTCTTGGACTCGTACACTCCATACTCCTCCAATTGTTCCATATAGTCAATCATTCGCAATAGTTCCATTCAGTTGGCTTGAGCAAAATGGCCGAGTCAACCACCGTGGGACCGCCAATCGAGCTCCCCATCATCGATATCTCCAATCCAGATGACCCCGCCGTGGGGAAAGCAATGCTCGATGCGGCCGCCAAATACGGCTTTCTCTATGTCAACAGCAAAGGCACGGATTTTGCGGTAGAGGATGTTGAGAGGGCTTTTGGATTGGTATGATCACTTGCTTTTTTTTTCGTCGCATAACGATTCAAGCTTGACAGAACCTGCCTTTGCTTTGCATGTGCTGTATATAGTGATACGAATCCGGCTCGATATCATGACAACGAAACAGATCTCGGCTAACCGCTGGAGCAGTCCAAGAAGTTCTTCGCTTCCCCCTTCGAAGAGAAGACCGGCTACCGCATCACGCCGAATGTTAGTATCAGATGTCTATGGCCACCCATCGATGAGTTACTGATACGATCTTTGAATTGCTTAGAATCGCGGCTGGTCAGGAATGCACACAGAGACACTCGATCCAGAGCACCAGCGAGTACGTACTTTCTCGATCCAATTACTACTTCTATGAACGTATCGGTTATCAATTCGATTTGTTCCTGACATTCATCGATGGGTGTAGACAGGAGACTTCAAAGAGTGAGTAAACGGCAATCCGAGTTTGTGTCTGGCCACATCACCAGTGCTAACCGTACCTTCACTCTTTGCTCTAGAGCCATGAATTTCGGTGAATTCAAGGACGGGAAAGCTCAACAGCCCCTTCCCCCCTCGCTTGCTCCACATGAAGCCGAGATCGAGCATTTTGCGAGTCTCTGCAACAAGACCTGCAGCCGCATCTTGAAGCTGTTGGCTCTTGGACTTGAGGTGGGTGTCTAGTTTTACATATCCATCCATTCATCCCGCCTTCCTCCTTTTGTTACTCAATCAGGCGTGGTCAGATGGCAGGTGTTGTCACGATTCAGCTAACCATAGACACTTATCCCAGGTCCAAGAAGACTTCTTCACTTCCCGCCACGACCCTGCCAAAGGCCCTACAGGCTGCGTCCTACGCTTCCTGTATTACCCATCCATATTCTCCCCCGCAACGTCATCATACAAGCACGACGTAGACGTCCGCGCAGGTGCTCACTCCGACTATGGAAGTATCACGCTCCTCTTCCAACGGCCCGGCCAGCCAGGGTTGGAGATTCGTACGCCAGACGGGAGCTGGGCCCCCGTTCCTGTGCAGCCGGCCTACCCGGAGCAGAACGGAGGCTTCCCATTCCCCCCCATCCTGGTGAACATCGGCGACCTCCTCAGCTACTGGACCGACGGTCTGCTCAAGTCGACCGTGCACCGCGTCGTCTTCCCACTGTCTGAACAACGCAGTCCGAACCCTCAGGATCGCTATAGCATTGCGTTCTTCTGCCACCCCGTCGACAGCACGGAGCTAGTCCCCGTTCCCAGCGAGATCGTCGCGGCTTATCGGGAGAAAAACCAAGGCAACGGCGTCGAAGACGTCAAGGTCGGCTTTGGTGGTGGTGCGGGCGATTTGGAGCCGGGGAAACGGGCATTGACGGCCCTGGAGCATCTGGAATCGCGGTTGGCTGCCACTTATGGGTTTGGGAAGAAAGAATCGTCGTCATAGAACAGTATATATAGGCTTCCGGAGCTTAATGCGAAATTCACCCGAGACATCATCTTCCGGCCTGCGATTTTGGATTCGACAGAGCCTTGTCTTCCTCGTTGGCAGGGATGACACAAAAAGACTTTTAAGACCTCAATACTTGACTCTCTGTAGAAGTACATTCGTACGAAGTCTAGCGCGAGTTTGCTATGGGTAGTTCGCTAGTCAAGGTATCAAGAAATGGAAACTTAATCCCAAAACAAGTTCCGAACGGACCTTTCACACGGTGCAAATCTTCTTCCGACGCGATGAAGTTAACTAGGTGCGTTGCTGCAATGCGGATGGTAGAATGATCACTAACCAAGTGAGACGCCCATGAGGTACTGAAAAGAGTCGACAATGGTGCTGGAAGGCTAATGACAAATGAAATGATGTAATCAATTGAGAGATAGCTGTATGATAGATGATATGAACAAATAATGAACCTCAAGATGACTTTATTCGTGACCGCTGGTGGTAACCTCGAGTGAAAGATAAATTGGGCATGACACCCGACGTTAATAAAAACACAACAAAGTCTGCAGGAAAATAAACGACATACAAAAGGTATCTTTGGGTCGAATACGAACGCCGCCAGATTCCGAAATGCCATGTAGATTGAATGCGAAACATCAGAAAAGAGAAAGCAGAGAGCATGAGACAGATGACGCTATGCGAGTCAGTATGCATTATGAATGAAGAACCTCTTCCCTCACATCAAGGCGTGGTGTGGCACCAATGGCGGTGATAGACCCACGCGGCTTTTTGACAATCCTTGCTGCAGTATTTCGTGCGGCGACAACGTCGGCACTTTGCGAATTGCCGTTGAAACTCTTCCCACTTTCCACACTTGTAATATGCACACTGACGGACTCCACCTCGAGACTCGTCCTTTCGGCACAAGTTCCTCATCACAACGCACGCCCAATACTGCATGTCCTTCGAGTGATGGCGAACGGTGAATTTCTCTACCAGTGGGAAGATGTTGACATCGTCAGGCAAAAGGTATTCATCTTCGTCCTCGGGAGCTTCTGCCGACGAGGCAGAACCTGTAGCCTCGTCGAGCATGTAAAGTTCACGATCGATCTTGAGCCTGGGAACCAAGTGAGTATGCTGGAAGTATGACCGAAGGTTGCAGTACTTCGAAACATAAGCCAAAAGTTGGAGAGACATCAGAACATCCTCATCTCGAGGCATCGCCGTTAAAATTCCTTGAGTTGCAGTTGTGGAGCGCTCGCGGAGGTAGAGAGTATAGGGGCTAGGGACAAAGGTTGGAGAGTTGGCGTCGTTGGCAGCTTGAGTAGGGGAAAGGCCCAGAGCGCCGTTGGTTTCGGCGTCGGTATTGTTGATGATGCTGCCGTCAACGGCAGAACGATGTGTTATGTTGAAAGTCTCTGCATCCTGCCCTTCGGAGGGATCGCTGACCGTGAGTCCATGTGTATTAGAGACGTCTTCCAACATTTCTTGCCTGTCGTCAACATCCTCAAGCTCCATTCGGTCCTGGAGTCCGACAATGGGCTCTGTTGTTTCTCCAGAGGCATTGTCATCACCCATTGCAGAATCCTCTCCATTCGCGTCGTCAGAATCGCCAGAAGCAGATTGTTGTGGTCTGATGGCGGGTCGTTGTCTTCGAAGAGGTACCTGTGGAATGTCTCGTGGCTGAACAGGACCACTCGGCGTAGTCGGAGAATCGGGTTGTGAAGCAAGACCAGTCTGTAGCCCAGGAAGCATGCTGGGAAGACGTTCGGCATCACGAACGGGTCGTAAACCAAAGCCGTCGGTAGTATCCATAGGTGGCACGGCCGTAGCCAAGGGCTGCATGACCCTGAAACGATGACCTAAGGTTTGGTATCGGCCATCGTTCGATCTATGGGTGTGTACATCATGAGCAAAATTGCTTCGTTCCGGTGGAGATGTCATTGGCATCCGTGGTGGAGTTGTAACGTCCATGGCATTAGCATCGGTGGGATGGTTGTCTTCGAAGAAAGGCCGAGGAATATCGATGTTCGGAGGGGGAGCGTGTCGGCGAGAAGGGCGTTGATCGGTGGATGAATGGTCAAGAAATGATGAGTGCCCAGAAGCATCGCGCGTAGATGCGACCGCTTTGATATGGTTGGAGGAAAGTCTCCTCGTCTCTGAATCCGCACGTGCTCGCACCTTGTCGACGACTTTGATGTAGTTGTCAAGAATGGTAGCAATCACGGGTACCATGTCCGCTTCGACTACTCGTGTCCTCACAGATTCAGAGCCCCGCACCCCAATATTGACAACACACTGGAAGGCAAGACTCCACTTCCACATCTCCATGATATCCTTACTTCTGCCCTCCTTGAGGATACATACCAGTCTTTCAATGCCGCCATCGACGGTGAGGATGTCCCTAATCCGACCGGATGATGTGGTGAGATATGCAAGATGGTTGAGTGAGTTGATAAGGGGAAGAGTCGAGGTGCAATCGAGGGCACGCCGATCGTAGAGTGTCGTTGAGATGTTGACGGAAGCCTTGTTCACATTGGGAATGCTGAAATTGACCTCCCTCATGATGGCGAGGGATTATGCGGTCCAAACACGGTTGTAATCGAGTTTGACAAGAGGAGAGGGTTCAAGATGATGGATCCCAGATGATAGAAGGAAGGGTCACCGAAAACGATACTTCTGCTGCAATTCTTGGGCAGATGAAAAGGGACCGCTGTCGGGACGAATGTCGTGACCAGTAACCGGAATCTGGGAGGCCGAGCTAATTGATCAAACGCATTAAGTATGGTAGAACGGAACGAAAAGCAGGGCTCGACAGGTAGCAGGCGATATATTGATGGAAAACGCCGTGTCGAGGACGGAGACGATCGATGCACAGGAGACCGACAGGGAGGTCTTAATCGAGCCAAGACTCGTCCGTCAGAGCGTTGGTGGCCGGCTGGCAGCCACGAAAGAACGCACAACAGGGGATGGGAAAAGAAGAAGGGACAAGAACGAAAGACAACCTGATAGGAGGAAGCAGGCAAGACGAATGATGGAGCCGTTGGAAACGGAGGGATGGAACTCCAAGGAGGTGTTTGTCGACGAGGGGGCAAAGTGAAAGAGTTGGGCAAAAGCGAAAGCGGAGAATGGAGGCAGAGACTGTCAGGCGCCTTCGAGGGGGTTCGCTCACTCAAATCTCCGCCACTCCTCCAATTGCCTCTCACCGAGCCACAACCCAATCATCCCTCAGCTTTCGATGTTCTTCTTTCCAGCCTACTGCCTCAGCTGGAATCAACTACCTTTTGAAATGGAAATCACAGTTCGATGAGAGTTTCTGTTTGATGCATCACAAAAACTCCCACCAGAGTGTCGGTCCATCGCTGAACAGTCCAATTTAGTTTTGGCCATTGTCTTCGGATTTATTTTACGAGCAAGGTCCTCGTCCTAATTGAGCTTGACGAAATTCCTTTTTTCGATACTACTAGACTCCAAATAATGAGGGTGAAGCACCCAAGGTTGCTGCATAATTCGATACATGAATGCTGGGATCGGCGGAGAGCAAACACATCAAAGCCATTTCCATCATCATGATTGCTATGCTGTCTTTCTATTACTCTTTAACTGTCTAGACATGAGACTTCTGGATCACCTCCATACGAAAGGATCCTCGTTTTGTCGTGCAAAAAGTCCCTTAAACAATGGGTGGGGCAACAATGTCCTCCGATCTCATCTCTGCTGGCACATGGCAGCCACCTGAGAACCGAACATGTACAAAACTTTACCTATTTACTCGGTGGCTGGGATCGCATCGCAGCAACTTCAACATTGCTACCCCTGTAGATCTGTACGTTTATTGTATCTCGCAATAGGAAGGAAGGCAGGAGAAGCAGAAACATAACCGGTATTTTCTTCTTTTTAATTAAAGAAAAGAAATGAATCAATAAAAAAGTACTCCGTAGAGTCATGTCGCGGCACATCGTTCGAAAAGAACATGGATGTTCATTGTCTGCTCCCTTCTAAGAATAGCGGCAGTCTAAAGGATAATATGAATCATCCTCCAGAAAGCTTCTAGTTTTCCTCCATGTACGGATTAAGCTACGATTTCCAATGCCAATCATCATCAAATGTTCCCAACTTCCCATAGTTGACCGCACGGACTCACTCCATGCAGGCCATCCGCCGAGTGCTATGATTAGAAACCAACAGCCGGGCGGCTTTCTTACCCGCTCGGGGAGAGTCATCACGCTTCTC
The DNA here is from genome assembly GCA_027569715.1 of Hamigera avellanea. Lineage (NCBI taxonomy): Eukaryota > Fungi > Ascomycota > Eurotiomycetes > Eurotiales > Aspergillaceae > Hamigera > Hamigera avellanea. The sequence goes on from JAPDKU010000086.1 coordinate 60,393, forward strand.
CAGGATTTCCCACTTAGTTACTAGTACTACTGCCAATCCTCAATAGTAGTACGTTATTGTCGGACATACGACCTGTTCAGGACGCAGCCAGAGAGAGTTGAAGTCAAAATTGGCCTCAATCTTGTAATTAGTTGATCCATACGAAGCGGCGTCCCAGTTGTGTACATCACAAGGCGTGAACACTATTATTTGAAAGGTTCGACGATACTAAGCCGTTACCGTGAAACCAATTCCTAACGACAGTAGCAGTCATGATCGGTCTTCGAATTAGACTTGATCCTCGAGATAATGCTTGTCATATGCATCTGACTACTGCACTGTACATGCACATGTGCTGTACATGTACTGTAAGACTATATTCCAAGGGCTGCATGGGAATGCAAAACAACAAAGGGCCGAGAACAGGGTGTTCATAACCTCCCATAGACTAGAAGGGTCATAACGTCGCAATGCAAGGCTAAAGGTCAAGGCTAAGTCGGTTCTTTTCCTTTCCTCTTCTAAGCTTGAAAAGAGGCCATGTAAAATTGTGAATATTGACAGGGAGGAATGACGAAAGTGCCCCTTGCGCACTTGTGCATACTTTCGATCAGCACTGAGCATGTGTACCATATACCTTGGATCAGCATGTGTCATGCAAATATACGGAGTATACTCTGCACAAGTGCGCATTGAACACATTAATTCAATGTGATCTGGTCCTTAAGGGTCAGGTCAAACCGAAAGACATTTTGAGTACTTATATACCAGCAACACGCCGAGTTCCAAAGCATCTACAGCTCTATATTGTCGTGCTAATCTCTCATAGTAGATCATCCGACAATCTGCCTTAACGAGGCAGCGAAGAACTTGCCCAAGCTTCTTGGACTTCCATAAGCAGACAGAAGCAGGTTCGTTCTTGCTAGATTTATCCAGGATTCCAGAGAGAGTGAGACTGTCGATTACTTACTACGGGAAAGCCGAAATTAACGTTGCTGATCTGTGATCGGCTTTTGTTTTTTTCGGGCTCTCTCCGATCCTTCCTTGATAAGTTAATTCAAGGTCACTACTGTCCCTGTTTTTGCGGAGGAACAGATTCGCGATACGGAGTAGGACGGGGTGAACGTTGTATTTGCATCTGGATGTCGCGAGCGCGTTTTCTCCATATTGAATTCGTCGTCATCCTCAAAAGACCCGGACCGAATAATCCATCGAAGTTGTGCCAATCACGAATCCAGGGGAGTTGAAGACAGATGGCTTGAAAGTTAAGAGTAATTTCAACGACTATTAGTACTGTACAATGTACATAGTTGATTGATGACGGTCATCCCGAAAGAGAAGGGTCCCGACAGGCTAGTCTAGTAGTCAGGCACGGTCTCGTTGCCAGTGGAGTCCGTCTCCAGGAGAAGGACACAGTTGATGGACTTGGCCACGCCGCCACTGGTGACTGACCATTCCACCGCCGAGGTGGGAGACTTGCTGACAAGGTGATCCGCTCTAAGCCTCTATAGTACTTAGGTACGGAGTTACTCACAGACCACTGCCGTTGCCTGCTAATCGCAATAAACTCCTACGGGCTGATGATTGGGTGCATCGAATCGACCAAAGGTACGGAGTTAGTTAACTTAACTTAAAGGACCTGTTTAGTCAGCCATTGGACGCCGTATGTCGAGGACCGGTGCGCTATTTATCAACATACGCAGGATATTTCGTGAGATGGCACTGCAGGAGGATAATTGGATGCAAATGACCGAATCCTTTATACTTTATAGAGAAGCTCCCGTCCTTCTTACAGACCTTCTGATGCGATGGTATCTATACTCCTACTCTGTACTTCGTACTTGATGAGCGGTCAAGGCCCCGTGGAGCCGCCTTACCATCCTAAAAGGGCATTCTCCTGGAAGGGAGCCAAGCTCCTTAAACAGTGTCGCTGAAGATTATTCTGGTGAAAAGGAGGACCAAACGATTAGTACGGAGTACTTCGTATCATCAGCCGAGACTCCGAGAGAGAGAGAGAGAGAGAGAGAGAGAGAGACTCAGAGAGTCAATTTTACTTGCAGGCGCCCCAACCCGAATTTCCAGTCCGGGGGCTTGCGGTTACTTTTTAGTGGATTGTAAGATTTTTTCCCTTTCCTCTTTACTCCGTACTGCCCCCCTGCAATAATAATCGCGATCGCTTTCATTTTCCACTTGGAGGACGCACTACCCATTTCCAATGATATAATCGTATTGCTTAATAAATGTTTAGACGGACGATGAGTCGTGGTAGTTCATCCAGAAAATGTTGATAAAGAAAACGTAAATAAATTCCTCCACGGCATGAATAGGTGGTAATGTTATTGTCCAGCAATGACAATGATAAAAAGTGGGTTTGATAGGCGATTTTATTTCTGGGGTGGACACATAACCGTGATTATTTCCGGTATTTGTCCTGGAAATTTGAACAGGTACTCCGTACGGAGTAGTGACGGAGTACAAGAGTACCTAAAGGCTAAACTAGGTTAATAATTCCTCTTCTGGTCCCGTTGTTTCCTTGCTAGAAATAACGGGGATGGGGACATTTAGTTTTTATCCACTGGAGCTGCACTGCTGCAGTCATCAGGAAAAAAAAGTCAAAGTAGGAATCATTGTAATCAACAACAATAATAACGATCTGAAGATGAAGACGGAACTATAGGTAGAGCGGAGGATTTTTGCACACAAACATAGCCGTCTCCTGGATCTTGTTTGTCATTTACCTTTCCCTCCCTATTTTCCCATTTCACCCCTTCCCCTTCGCGTCTTGTTTCCTCCACCGGGCGAGGCGGTGGCCAACCAGACGCCTTCGAAGCCCAGACTGTGCCCGGCTGCGCTCCACCGACTCACCTTTCGTCCCCTTACCCAGTACCCAGAGCTAAGTACGGAGTACCTACCTGGGAGTTCCAGTACTCCTGTCATTTCTCTTCCAGCTGGGCCCGTTATTCGATCTTCCCGATTCCTTCGACATTGTCAGTCAACCTTCTGCGTGACCGTGATTGTGGTCGCTTCAACCGGTGGTTGCTAAGTAGTAGTTACCACTACTACGTCCCAACGCATCCCATTCCTTTTCTCGACTTCCCCTGCTTGCTAAGCGCCCGAACCACCATTGCCCCGGGTCGAAACCTTCTTCGCTCGGTCGCTTCCGCCATACTTCGCTCCACACCCATCCTCGCTCTCCCCCCTCCCTCCTCCCCTCTTCCTCTACTCTGCCCGCCCCTGGATATTCCATCTTTGCCGGCCTTACCTTCATCTCACGACCGTCAACTTTTTCGAATTGACATTTCTCCTCCCCAGGGGTTCTGTCCGTCAAGATGGCAGCCGATATGAGCGGCGAGCAGATGCAGGCCAAGATCACCGCGGCCAGGCGCGAAGCTGAGGGCCTCAAGGACAAGATCAAGCGCAGAAAGGATGAGCTAGCAGACACAACCCGTACGGATTCCTTTTCAGTCCATGTGTTTTATTGACTCGACCACTGAGAATTGGCGCTCGCGGCTTCTCGGATCTCTGTCAAGCTCTCCTCTCGTCTCAGCTGCTGACTCTTCCTACGTGTAGTCCGTCAAGTCGCGCAGAACCACACCGACGTTCTACCACGAATCGGCATGAAACCACGGCGGACGCTCAAGGGCCATTTAGCTAAGATTTACGCCATGCACTGGTCAACCGATCGCCGCCATTTGGTTTCCGCCTCGCAAGATGGAAAGCTTATCATTTGGGACGCCTACACAACAAACAAAGTCCACGCCATTCCCTTGAGGTCGTCATGGGTCATGACCTGTGCCTACGCCCCCAGTGGAAATTATGTCGCTTGCGGTGGTCTCGACAATATCTGTTCTATCTATAACCTGTCTTCTCGCGAAGGCCCAACCCGTGTCGCGCGTGAACTTTCGGGCCACTCCGGCTACCTTTCCTGCTGCCGCTTTATCAACGATCGCCGAATTATCACCTCCTCCGGCGACATGACTTGCATGCTATGGGATATTGAGACGGGCTCGAAAGTGACTGAATTCGCAGATCACCTGGGCGATGTGATGTCGATCAGCATCAACCCGACCAACCAGAACATCTTCGTATCGGGTGCCTGCGATGCTTTCGCGAAGCTTTGGGATATCCGTACCGGAAAGGCGGTGCAGACTTTCGCTGGACACGAATCCGATATCAACGCTATCCAGTTCTTCCCTGATGGCAACGCCTTCGGCACTGGTTCCGATGACACTTCTTGCCGTCTATTCGACATTCGCGCCGATCGTGAGCTCAACATCTACCAGGTAAGCTACCTGATCTTCGCCCAGCTCAATGACTTTACAGCCCCACCATGAAGGCCACGGTTCTTCCCGAAATTGATTTCTTCATTCGTCAAACTATACTGATTGATACTCTTCATCCTACAGAGCGATCAGGTGCTGTGCGGTATTACCTCCGTCGCTTTCTCAGTCTCCGGACGACTTCTCTTTGCCGGCTACGACGACTTCGAATGCAAGGTACGCTGGTCACTTTTTGGTAATCCCCAACGCAAAGTCATTCTAATGCAATTACCTAGGTTTGGGACGTCCTGCGGGGAGACAAGGTCGGCTCTTTGAGCGGCCACGAGAACCGCGTGAGCTGCCTCGGCGTCAGTAACGATGGCATCAGTCTGTGCACTGGATCTTGGGATTCCCTTGTAAGTATCCCAATGCTTGAAATTCCGCCGGCACGGCTACTAATATTCTCTCGTCATACAGCTCAAGGTCTGGGCCTGGTAAAAGCAAGATACCCCGTCTCAGTAATTCGCAATGCCCTTTTTCCAAGTACTTTTATTTTGCATCCGATGGGTTAAACGTCCGCCATTGTACGATAATTCTTATTTACCGAAGCGTCATTGCCCGCCTTCCTACCATAATATGCTACCTGGAAGTGTAGGTCGTGACGCCAATCACAACAAACAAACGATGAAGAGGGGTTGGTTGCAGACTCCAGGTGGTCGGACGTTTTGGTCGAATTTTGTTCCGCCTCAAAAACGAATGTGCAAAACAAAAAGAACACGACAAAACCTGGTGTTTTCTAGACACTGTCGATTTTTACGAGTCATCGAAGATGGTTGTACAGGCCGCTGTGCAGTTTCTGCAAGGAGGCTTCGAGCGCATGCTGTCATTCGGCTGTTCATTTTCCTATATCCGTTCCGATTCAGAGTCTCTGGTTTCCTGTTCCCTTCATATCCCTGTCTTATTTTCTTATTTTCGATGACCACCTCTTTTATCCCTACCTTTTTTTGATTATCTCATTTTCCTTTGGATTACCTCTCATGCATCGATCTCCGCATGTGCTTCTGCTGGCGATGGAAGGGAGGGTTTGTTTCCGGATCGGCCATGATGTTTTTTTTCCCTTGTTCCTGTGTGCTTTGCGTGTTTCCCATGCCCTTTTTTCCTCATTACTAATCAATCCACCCCCCGAGAGTCCGTGTCTTGAGCTTCCCTCCGGTGTCGGCTACTACATCATGTCACAGCAGATCAATTCTCATTTGTCACCCTATTCTATAGCCGTTGGCTGCCGAATCCTCAGCGGATTTCGGCGATCCAGTGCAGATATCTTCCCAGTGCTCTTACTAGAGACCCTCGTGCACACTATCTACCATGATCTCCGTGGGTGCTCCGAATCGTTGGTCGCCTTTGCAGATAAAGCGTGGCCCCAGGTACAACAGATAGGGCATCGTCTTCGAAGCTTGGTTGATTGTCATGATTTCCCGGTTTCACCCAAGTTGTCGACCTGATTTGACTTGTCGCCGCTACGTCTGTAACATGCTGAGTGGTTCGCGGGTTTTGGAAATAGCGTAGTTGGATTGCAACAGTGTAAATAAGAATTCAACATGATGCTGGAGTGACAAAGCCCTGCTCACGATCGTAGAATACGCGTGCTATGAGCTCTTGGTGGTACCTATAGCCAAGCAAAGTGTACTGTCCGATATCTGCAGCTCTTCGACAGGTTTCTTGTTATCGCTAGGTTCATCAATCTACTGAATGTATGTTGATGTGGGCAATGTCGCTATATATATAATCGATATGTCCGTCAACTGGACGGGACACCTTCGAAGGAAATGGAACAGATTTAAAAAAAAAAAAAAATATCAGGAAAGCAAGCAAAGCAACGTAAAGAATGGATGGGCGAATCCGCGAAGAGCTTTCCAATCCACGTATTCTTAGCACTGGACGCTGAACAAGTCCAGGTTTATGGCCACCTGGGTAGCTGGACGAAGCAGCCGCGCAACTAAACGTGGTCTGCGTAGTCGAGCAAGGAAGGAGCCACTGAATGGACGCCATGCGCCCGTGGTGCCTACCAGGGACAAGCTCCAGCTGGTCGCGACAGCGTTGTTCATGCGGCATATCAGGGAGGTGCCAGCCACCTGATGTCGACGGTGGTTTCGGCGGTGGTTGTGGTCGTGGTTTTCTCCAAGGTAGACGGTTCGGTCACGATGGTGGTTGCATCCACGGTGACGGTGTCTTTCGTGCTAGTGGTGGCCTGGTACCGTCTTGGGCCTGAGTCTCGTATATCCACTGACCGTCACAGTCTTGGGGTTGACTTATAGAAGATCATGGCAGAAGGAGGTTGCACCGGGTACCACGCGCATCAGCCGAACGAGCGATCGGTCCGCCTCGCACACGTCGTGTTCATTAGTGGTCAAAAGGCTCAGCAGAAGGGAAGTCCACGCCCAGCCCATTGTGATTTTAGAATCTAACGAATGTAGAGTTTGCTGTTTTTCCTTCCGACAGGAGAGAGTGCCACTCCATGGGCAGTAATATGGCGTATATACGATGCCAGCGGGATATATTGGCTAAGTTTGCAGTTGAATCAGATGTGAGGACGGAAGCCTTCTATCGAATGTGTACTGTATCTCGATGATATGATGATGGTGTAAGGGCGCTGGAAGCTCTTTTCTCCAGGAAACTAACTCGATATATACTTGGCCTTAACTGACCTGATACCCGCCCCCCCCACCCCCCCCCAATGATCCCATCGAGTCCAACTAGTCGGGTCTGCCTGGCAAGAGTACTTAGATTCAGACTCTGTGATTGGAGGGTCGCTTACTTTCTCTTTATTTTCGCCTCTCTGTGGATTCTTGAGTTCCTGGAGCCCATGTTTGAGGGTCCTAAATGTGTCGGCATCCCCGACTATAGCTGGAAATGTACCAAATCACAGTCCTGCCAACTGATCGCTCGGATTGACTTATCCTTGCAATGAGCCACAAAAGGTTCCTATAGTTCAATAGTCAAATGCAGATCGACCACGACTGGGATCAAGCTACTATTCTGGGTGTACGGAGTATATCTGGGCAGATGGCAACAGTCTCCTCTGGTTGACTAGATGACTTGACCAGATAGAAATCTGAAGTAGGTCCAGCACGGTCTCTGCTTCCTCTGTTTTAGGAAACGTCTTGCACTTGCAGAAAGCCTGTAGGTGCCTTGCGAGATTAACACAACCACGTGGCTTCCATGTCTCAAACTGGATGGAAGGTCCAGTGACTCGACTTGATACCGTCGCCTAACTCGCTTGAGTCCAGAACAAAGAAGGCTCCGTTCATCAAGTGCGGGTGGCGGCTGGAGTACCCCGCTTTGTCGAAACGCTGTTCATCGAGATGATCTCAACAAAGAAACAGCCTCCCCGGATTAGGATGCTCGAGAAAAAGCTCTGGGGAGCCTGTACCGGTGATAGGTTCCAAGAAGGTCGAATCAGGGATACCTTTATATTCAAGCTTCGCACACACAGCCACACAGTAAAGCTGTCTTAACAGTATGGCCTCGATCTGCTCTCGGTGTCCACGTTGAATGGTCGCGCAGATAGTACTCCGTACTCCGTACTCCGTAGAAATCAATGAAACAGTTGATACATGGATCGTGTTTCAGATTTCCACGTGGTTCAGTAAACTCAAAGTCGGTATGGAATTTATGGATGGATCTATACCTTGCCTCTGGTAGGATGTTGTATGCGATGGGAGGCAGCCAATCATCGCCTTGTAATTGACGTCTTGTGATTCGAAATGGACAGCGAGGTTGGGTACCTACTAACTAGGTGCTAAATAGTTGATTACGGAGGGATTTTCCTATGTATATTACTCGGTAATGTCTCAGTGATGGATCGAAGTGACAAATGTACGGAGTACCTTGCCTTATCTGGATATACACTCCGATATCATCACGCAAGGCTGGCGCCGAGGGATTCGGTCGATGATCATTAATCCTTGTTTACAGAAGGAACGCGAACCAGAACCCTTGAGGCTTGAAATCATGAAGTGGAGCTCCCGAGCACTTCGAGTCCGAGAGTCCGAGGAACCAGGATGCATCGAGGAACTCGACGAAAGACAAGGCGACGACCTGGTGCATGGCGAGAATGCTACTCCTTTCCTGCCAGTCTCCGTAGAACTGCTGGGACCGTGCCTTCCTTACGACGGAGTTACCCACGGCGCACGTTCCTGCATTATCATGTAGGTGTGTGTAAACAAGCAAGTCCATGTGGGCATTAAGAATCGGATATTAGGCAACTGCCTCACCGCCGAATTGCCACGGGGCCTGGGGCAACCAAGTCAGTCCTGGAGGCATCCGCCGTCCGAGTCCCGGCACCTGAGATCAATGTTTATTGATTGATTTCATCCGATTATTTTTGACTTGAACACTACATACCCTCCCTCTGGTCAGACTTGAATCCATGCGAACGGTCGTCTTAGAAATCTATTAGATTATCTATGGAGTATGGTGTACACATGCCAGAGTTTCACCAGTCTACGACGCTAGGCTGGAGAATTTCAAATATTCTTCGCCCCTTCTAGCGTGCTTCGAAACTTGAAAGACGTGTCGTGGAGTCGTGGACTCGTGCTTGTGGGGGAAAGCAAGTGGAGTCCATCGAAACGAGGGTGGCTGAGAGCCTGAGACGGAGCGGTAAAATCCTGGATCTCAACACTTTTTCAGGGGCTGGCCGATCGTCGATTCTGAAACAAGCAGACAAGAGGACAAAAAAAAAAAAAAAGGGGGCGCGCGGGGGGGGGGGGGGGAGAATCCGAGAATGCAGATGGAAATTGGGGATTGGCGCAGGGAAGATCTTGGCCCCATTTGGATGATGGCATTGACTCGGAGAAAGATTCATGCTGTGGAATCAGTCGAAGACTCGAACATCGTGGACCAAGTGATGATGTTAACCTTGTTTATTCTTTTCGGAACTTCACTGTGGTGTTGAAAAACACCCTCTGCCCAGTTGTTCTCTTCTTCGTCTTGTTCTTTATCCATTGTTTGAACGGCAATCACGGCACAAAGAAACTGACTAGTCTGTTTTCTTCTTTCTTTCACCGACCATCAAGATTCTCTTTGTTCTTCCGGCAATTCGAGAAATCTTGGCTCGTCTCGCGTGCCGCTGCAATTTCAACCCCCGGACGATCGAGCAAGTTAGCAACTAGGTAAAGGCCTGTTCGACGCCGATCAGCGCTACGATTCTTCCCATACGAAGCTTCAACCGTGGTTCTGGTTGGTTTCGTTGACTTGAGTTCGAGACTCTCGAATGCTTCCTTTTTTGTCGGAACCGCCGTGAAGCTTTACCAGGGGTCCAGCCTGAAACAGACTTTCCATTGCGAATCGCGATAGGGCTGTGCCTGGAAACTCCGACCCTCCTAATCCCGCCTCTCTCCCCTCCCGCCTCTTCTCCTCTTACACTCTGCCGCATCTGACGCATCATCACCATCATCTCTATTTGTATATATTCCTGTTCCCACCCACCCCCACCCCCACTTCCTCTTTCTCTTTCTTTCACCATGTCCTCTGCCCAAGACGAATTTAACCGCCTTGTCGACCACAAGGAGAAATTCTCCAGCCATCCCGAGGATCGTGACAACTCTGATCACGACTCTCCCTCCGAAGACGAAAGCCACAGCTACGTCCATTCCGACTCCGACGACGATCACAACATGGTTTCCCGAACAGGAACCTACCACGTTCCCAGCACGGTCTATGAGGCCAACACCGGTCCCAAGGGTGTCATTGCCGATGCCCAGGCCTTTGAGCGTGCCCGAAAGCGCTCCTTCCGCAGGACCCTCCTCAGCGCCACTGGCTTCGACCAATACCACTCCAAGCCCGTCAAGGACGATACCAACCTCCTAAACAATTCTCCTCCTCGGGATGGCTCTGCCGGCGAGGAGGACGAGGACCGCTTCATGCGCAAGTGGCGCGAGGCTCGCATGCAAGAATTGCAGAACAGCTCAAGGCGCAACAGTCCTCGAAGGAGGATTTACGGTTCGGTTGAGACGGTCGATGCCGTGGGATACCTTGATGCTATCGAGAAGGTTACGTCGGACACCACGGTAGTGGTTTGCATCTACGATCCCGAGGTACGTTATTCTTGTTGCTCGTGCAGAAAACTTCGGTCGTCGACCCCGCACTGGTGATGTGGGGATGTGCGCAACGTTTGCATCCTCGAAGTTAATTGCTGACGAATGTCTCTGTCTCTAGTCCAGCGCCAGTGGTATTGTCGAAGACTGTCTAGCTACTGTTGCTCGTAAACAACCCACCACCCGCTTCGTCAAGCTTCACCACGAAATTGCCGAAATGGACCACATTGAGGCCCCGGCCTTGCTGGCTTATAAGAATGGCGACGTCTTCGCCACCATTGTGGACATTCTCAACCAATTCCCCAAAGGTCGACACTGCAGTGCGGACAGTCTAGAGGATTTGTTGAAGCTGTATGTATTCCTCCTGTTCGCATTAGAACCCAGCGCATTATCTGATGCTTTTTTTTGGCATCCACTTAGCTAACCTTCTCGGATATAGGCACCGCATCCTGTGATGAATTTTATGCATACTATCCACTCTATGACATCTCCCGTGTCAATCGACACCGGATTGCAAGAACCACGACAGACTTGAGTAATGTTCGAGGCAAAGCACTATGGGGCGTACCGGTCTTTTTACTGCCTTTTTTTTTTTCTCTCAGGTGAACAACCGCAACGCTCCTTGCAAGAGATTGGGTTCCAAACAAACTGCATGCTTGCATCTGGGTACATACGAAGGATTCACGGCGTTCTATGGCGAAACCTTTTCTCTTGTTTATTCCCTTCAACTGTCATGCATAGACTGGATCTATTTTTCTTATGGTTTGATTGGTTTATTGACTGACTGATTGTTTTGGATCTCCTCTACGTCTTCGAGATATCCCACAAGTTCTTTATGTTGTCTGCTATCTGGCCACATTCACATCAATGTTTACTTTGTTGATTCGTGAATATAGTATAGTCTCTTTCATCCTTTTTTCTATGAACTTTCTGTATTACTATTCCTCAAGTTCATCATTCAAAGCATCGGCTCTGCTATTGCCCATCCCAATTTCTGGTATTCATACATACACGTAAAGAGCTTTCTTTGTAAAAGGTCAAAAAAAGCCACTCGCTGGCTTCGATTGCGCAATTCCTTATAATTCCATAGATTTTCATGCCGTGATCACCTTCGCCAGGTGCTTGACTGAATACCTAGCCAGGTGTGATCGTTTCATAGGACATCATCCTATTAGCTGTCATGACTGTTCATCAGAATAAATCCCTCCCTCGCCCCTGGACCAGCGTTCATTTTCTCGTTTTCCTTTTCCTTTTCCTTTTTTTTTTTTTTCTTCTTCTCTCTCTCTCTTTCCTTTGGTTGTGGAAACGTTCCGTCCTTGTGTTGACTCCATTCCTTCTACTGCTGGTTGCTCTTCTGTAGAGAGCAAAAACAAGAAACCAAAAGCAAAAAAAAAAAAAATACACGGTCTGGTTGACAACTGGCAAATGGCTTGAATGCTGGTAGAATTTGTCGAGTAAATTACAAAACGCCCTTCTCTTGTGTGAAGTCCCAGAGCATCTTGATGAGATTGTCCGGTAGAGTATAGAGATCGACGTGGAATTCGCCCTCTGGAGTGTATCGAGAAGATGTTAGCCGGCGACTCTGCACAGGTGAGGTGTTGATATAGAAAGGCCGTAAAGAGTCTTGCGCAGTGTAAAGGCATATCGTAAGATGAAAAAGGAAAGAAACATACGTTCCACGTCATTCTTCGTGTACGAGTCCGGAGCCTTGTTATCGTGGACCATCTGCACGACTTGCAGCAGGTCGTCCTCGCCGAGTTTCTGAAGACCATCCGCAAGCTTGTCCATGTCGACCTGCCCCGGAAGACCATATTAGAATCCCACTGCGTATTGTCTCGAGCCTAGGAGTCGAAAGGAGAAGACTCACATTCTTCTCCACCCTCTTCTTCTTCTTGGCGCTCTCCTCTCCTCCACCGGCGCGTTTCGCCTTGGAACCGTTCTCGTCGCCGGGCACCGGTCCCGATTCTCGAAGGGCAGCCAGTAAGGCGGCCTTGGGGTTCTTGAATGTCTAGGGATGCGTAAAAGGATGAATGAGTCTGTGGTGTCCCAGAACAAAAGCGGGCGGAAAGACGCGAAAAACAGGCCACTTACGATGGTGTGTTTAGACTCGTAGCGCGGCTGCGAGAAGTTCAGATCATGATTGATGTTGTGTTCCTTGTCCGCATGGAGGCCGATGCTCATGTCGAATTCACCCCATCCTTCTTCTTGGATGCGGAAAGGTGGGAACTTGAACGCTGTATTATAAGATATCCATTAGCCTGGACATACTCGTCATGGATTGTCATGCGCAAGACAAGACAATCCCCGCGCACGGGGCTTCGCGGGTGTTCGCGAGGAGAGGCACCCGTGCGAAGGCACGCAGGAAGTTGAAAGACATACTCTGGATGGCCCTTTCGCCAAAACTAGGGTGTAGTTTGTAGGTCACTTTATCGAAGATATTTGCGGGGATCGGGTCGCCGTGCTCGTTGAGAAGGTGGATCTCAATGGTCCACGATCTGAGGGGGAAGCCTTCGACTCCGGAGTCTTTGTTGCTATATAGACGCGCAGGGTGTCAGCCGAGGTGTATGCAGATCTATTGTTTGTATTATAGGGCATTGGGGAGGGGCAGCGCGTCGATTGGTTATGTTACCGCGAACGCGACGGCAGAAGGTGAATGAGAGGTTGAGGGGAGTCAAGGAGCAAGTCTGAGGATTTGCGGTGGGGGGCTGAACATACATGACGTGCTGCTCCGTCACGAGCCTGACTGTCCTCTTGACCTAAATTCAAGACAGTATCAGTAGGGCTGTAATTATGAGGCGGTTTAGTTATAGGATAATCGCAGGGAGGTGAGGTCGTAGAGAAGCGCAACCGCGCGAAGGATCGTGACCGGAAAACACAAGACTCACATCAGGCATCTTGCCAGTTGGCTCTCACAAAGCTGCCTCAGGCTTGGAAAATAAGTAAAGGAAAAGCTCAGAGTTTCCTTGGAGGAATGGTGTGGAGGTGGGAAAGAGACAAAAGTCAGGTTCAAGCTTGGTGGATGAAGGCGAGAGAGGTGAAGCGAGATTCAGTGTTGCCAGTCGGCCGGGACCGCGGAAAGTACTATCAAGGTATGAGCCTGCCGTAAGGTGTCGCGAAGATTCACACTTAAGAAACAATAACTAAGTGAGACAGGATGAATGTTCAGAGGTGGGACCGAGGAGGAGGGCAACAAAAAGAGTAGTAGTTGGTGAATGATACTGGGTGGGGACTGCGGCCGACGAAGCGTTTCCAATTGTCCCGCGGCATCAGTCACAGTCTACACTTACAGAGACCACCGCCAAGAGAATGGTTTCTTTCAGCCCTACAACGCTGGAGTATATAATTGTGTCTGATGTACTCCGTACACGGTTCATGGGCTACCACGGCAACCAACTACTACAATCAGGTGCTGTCGATTTCTCTGAAATTCGCCATGCAGATCCCCTGCACATAGTATACAGTAGATACTCAGTAGCGACCCTCGAGCTTAAGTGTGCTTGGCAAGTGATCTATATAGTTCGTCCAGTTCTGGTAACTGTGTTAAGGTTGCTGTAATGGATGCGATGCATGATCATATGTGTATTTCGTGCATATGTTCGGAGTGATATGTCTATCTACCACCAACTGCTCGTCCAACGGAGAGCACTTGATTTTCATTCAACCATGTTTCAAATTGGTGTATAACAACATTGAATCATGGACTTGTCGTGAGCAACATCCTCGTATCTGCTGTCTCACTGACGGAGGGGAAAGGGGGAAGGTTATGACTTGGAAAGGATTTCGATGATCAAAAATGGGGGAGGGGGATTGAATTGGGGTAGGAGCAATTTCATGGACGGCACATAAATCAAGGCTCGTGAAGGCAGACACGGAGACCGGGCATCAACATCCAGTTGGGTTGCAGGGTTCGTTTGAAAGTAAACTCTTTACTCCTGCTGGGCGAAGATCTTCAGGTTCTCCTGCTGGGCCTTCTCGAAAGCCTCCTTGAAGAGGTTGGCGTCTGTAATCTCAAGTTAGTTTGACATTGAATATGGAGGCAGACCATATTCTCATTCAACTTACTCTCGCTGTTGGCGAAACGGATGGCAAGAGTCTGGGCCTCAGGCTCACCCTCGCTGACGTCTGCAGCCGCGTTCCAAACCCAGCTGCGGTCACTGCCGACGTTGGGAGACAGCTTCATGTCGGGGACAACTAGAGAGGAATTAGCATCTGGGGCAGAGACGATAGAATATGACGAGACAAATTAACATACTGTAGTGGTTTGCGCAGACCTTGAGAGTCTTGTCTCTGCGCATGACGAGGCGAGTCTTGTGGTTCTCCTTGTGCTTCAGCAATCTCACATCACCAGTGCCGCGCTCCTTCCACTCCTTCGAATCGCGGTCGAATCTGAAAAGCTTAGCACGCATCTTGAAGACCTGTTCTTCGAGCTCCTCGTTGGTCTTGATCTCGACCTTCTCGGTCAGGTGGATGACAGGCTCGAAGTGGACGTCAGGGGACTCAGGGGCTTCGTCCTAGTAAAGGATTTCTGTCAGCAGCTGTTCACAATGATTTCCCCGTTGAAGAGTCTGGTGACATGCTCAAACCGGGGGTACAATAGTAAGGTGGGAGTTTCATCCTGTTTTTTTCGCTTTGGAGCAAAGGGGCGAAACGACCCCGCATGTCTGCGCGGTATCGGGCACATGTAGAGGGGATAGACAGCAGGAAGAACGTTCCGACATAACTGGGAAAATGCACTTACTTCCTCCTCCTGAGCCTTCTGCGCCTTCGAAGAACCCGATGGCTCGTTCACATCTTCCTCTGCCTCCTCCTTCTTCTCCTTCTTGGGACCGCCGCCGAACATGGAGAAGACGCTGTCAGTGGTCTTGGTGACAGTATCCTTGGCAGCATCAGTAGCAGTTTCCGTCACTGACATCTGCTCCTCCGGCTTCTGAGCATCCTCGGTGGCGGGGGCAGTGGTGGTCTCCTCGGGCTTCTGGGACCCCTCAGGAGCGTTGGTGGTGGGGTCAGGCTTGGTCTCGGCGACGTCAGACATGATGGCTGATGATCTGAGGATGCGATGTGATGATATTTTGTGGGAGATGAGGTATGCGAAATTGTATGCAGAGGGATTAAGGATGAGAGTCGCGTGGGAGTTTGGAGTAAATGGAGGGGGGGCTTAAAAAAATGAACTTGTGTTTTGGTTCGAAGCCTGTGAAAGGTGGGTAGGGTAGGCTGAATGCCCCCCCTCTAGCCTTAGGCCGCCTAGTGCCACCGCCGTCTAGGCACCTCTGAGTTGTAAGTACTAAGAACACCCTCTTCCTTTTGTTCTCTCCGTCCTCGAGGCATTTTCTCATCATACACTATTGTGTTACTGCCTTCAAACAATTATCAGTCCAACCTCTTCGTTATCTTTGTTGTCTTGCTATCTACGACCCGCTGACTAACCGTGACAGAACTGACAATGCCTGGCGGTCAAAAGCGTACTCGAGACGGGCGTGTCATCCTTCGGGTCGATCCTGCAACTCTCAGACCTGTCTTTGATTCATTTGAGACGTATCTCGGAGAGAATCCAATGAATGCTGAGAAACTCACGTTTGTTAAAGAGTTGATTGATTGGCTTCAGGATTGTTGCCGGCCTCCACCCAGAATCTCCGTTCCCGCCACCGATTTTGATAGCATAAAGGCTGCTGCAGATGCTGTTGAAGTGATTTATGACCGGCACAGTGAGAGACATGTGTGGCAGCTAATAGAAAATGACAATTTGGACCACAGTCAACTATCAGAATGGGCAGGTAAGATCTACAGCCAAGCTGTGTCTCCGATCAGATTAAATAATATATTTTTAGATACGTGTATTAGGGAATTAAAATTATCGCCATATTTTCAGCTGGTTGATTCCGAATCCACGTGCCGAACTATTCTTGATGTGATATTTTGTGATCGACTCAAGCATCTTAATAATGACAATGATGCTGAGAAACATTTGAATTGGTTTCCGGAAGTGACGCTGTCTGTAAAAAGCAGCTTACATAACTTGTCAATCCAGGGGAGAGCAGACTGGTGCCTTGCATATGGAAGCTCGAAAGTCGCCCTAGAGACTGCTTTGATTGTTCTGTTCGTATCTTACCTCTTTGGTTAGATAGAGTATCAAAACTAACTCCATTCAGGGAAGCTAAAAAGCCAGGTGCAGCACAATCTGCACTTCCTCAACTCATTATATATCTTGCGGCTGTTCAAGATAGTCGAAAAGAGTCAAAAAAGATAAACAGCTCTATGTTTGGGCTTATAAGCGACTCGGAGGAGTATAGATTCGCCTGGCTTGACGAGAATCGCAATCTTTTTGTGTCGGAAACTTATTTATGGGTGACGAAAAAGGCCAAAATTATTCAATGGATCGACAGAATTCTTCGAGATTCAATTGAGGCTTCTCCCCACACGACACCAATAAAGACAGCAAACACAACCATTCATGCGTACCGGAACCACCTCAATCGAGGGTATCAATCTGGAGACACTGACGTATTTGAAGCAGTCAAAGGCGAAGACCTGCGGCATTACAAGGTTATTAAGAAGGGTCCCTATGGAGAAATGGTTACAGAATTGGAGAAAGATGAAGAGTGAAAGTGAAATGAAGTCTGAAATCATTTTTCTTTGTTATTGATATTCTAATTTTCTCCAGATCCTGGACTGTTGCCTTTGATGCACTGGCTGCTTTTGAGCCATTCTGCGAACATGCTTTCAAGAGAATGCTTTAGAGTTACCGGTGGAAATGCGGCCGTGTATGGCCTCAATAGTGGTCACATTTTCAGCGTCGATTTCACAGGTCAGCGCATTCTAGTTGTAATCTAGCGTCTTGTAAGTAGCAGAGATTAATGTTATCTTTAACATACAGGAGTTTATCATTCATATCGCAAGATCTTACACTTGAGTAAGATGAGACGAAGGTTATTCGGAAGCCCTCTTGACGTATTTTTTTTTAAAATATTTTTATGATTCATAACAATGGCTATTCAGCAAAGAAAGGTCTCCTGGAATACGGGAGCCCGAATCCATAAAGCGCGTTACACTTTGTGCACAACCACCGTCTTACTGCTTATTCCCTTGCTACACAATGAGACTCGTCTCTCGACATCACATTCCATTCTCGAGGTCGACGCCTACAAATTCAACAGCACCGAGGTATATAAGACGCATATCTGAGATTCCTTGCTCCTATTGCGCCTGACTATAAGTCAACAAAGAGCGAACCTGTCTGCACGAAAAATATAACCGAATGATAATGGATATCCCCCGCCTTTCCCTCTTTGACCCTGATAAACCCAGTTCATAGATATCATATTCCTCCTTAAAAGAAACCTTTCAAAATCATTCAGAGCATGGACACTGGCGTGGAAAGAAGAAACGAATCACAAGACCGAGCATCGCCTGAGTCTTACTTCTCAGTACTGCGACCCTCCGGCCGTAAGGGGCATTCTGGCTGCTGGGAAGACGTGCGCTGTAAGAGACTCCGCGCTTGCATCTGTGCCTTAACCAGGATTCTGGATTTCTTCAAGTTCCGGAAACGATTCATCAGCGGCTGCAGGTCGACCTTCTGCGCCGACTTGCTCAGCCGCTTCCAAGTGTCACTCATCAGTTCTTTTGCCTCTTTATTCGCTCTCTTCGAACTGCCTTGCAAGACCGATGAGGCTGCCTGTAACTGTTGCACAGCAGTACGCTTAACGACTTGGGAAAGTTGCTTTGACCTTGATAGAGCGACGTCCCTCGTCCCAATGGTGAGTTGCACGGATTCACGGCCAAGACTTCCTGCTTCACGCCGTAAAAAATGCGACCTCTTCACAACATCTCCCATTAGCACTTGCAGATCGGTGCAAAGTCGGCCATATACTTCGGATATGCCTGTTTGGGCGGTATTCCAGTCTCGCACAAGTTGCGATGAGACGCCATGGGCTGCCCTTTTCCAATTCGCGATTTTCAGCCACGGCGTTCCGAAATCCAACTGGGCGATCTGTTCGAAAGGTGGCTTCAAACTAGTTGTTATTGTGACGTTGATGAGTCCGTATGCATCTTCTCTGTCCAGCTTCAAAGTGTACACACCGTCAAATAACTTTGACAGTTCGTAAGAGAGCACCTTGTCACGTCGTTTGACAGAAACATTGAAGCTCGGTTGTTTCTTGACAGATGCAACGCCACGTGGAGATTTGATGACAACATGGCAATCCCCAACAACCTGTATCTCGAAACTGTTCGGCTTTTCCTGTACTTCTCGAGGCTGGAGCGAAATCCCCATCAGTTCCTCGGCCTTAGAGCGATCCTTATCCTGGGTGCTAGGCAATTGAAATTTGACTGCCGCTGATGACTTAAGTGAAGGCGAAGTCTGTCTCAGGCCGCCAGGTGGAATGACACTGGGCGTGGCGACACTAACCCAACTCGGGGATACGATATCGGAAATGCCAGAACGTGCAACAAATTGAGAGATCAGTACCACGGCAGCATTCAAAGCTGTAAGCCCTAAACAGACCGCAACAGCTGAAATGATAGTGAGCGTAACCATGCGCAAAGCGGGGGCGAGGTCCTGAGCCCGACTCGAAGAAGGGAAGAACTTGATGTTCTTGGGATATTTCTCGGTATCGAAGGACTCTTTTCTGTCGGAAGATGTTTGGCTTTCAGCCGTGACTTTGTATGCTCTTTTGGGGTACAGGCTAGCCAAGGAAGCCAAATTCCTATTCAATTGCCCTGGTGTGATACTCTCGAAAGTCTTTAAATCAATAGGATAGCGCCGTACAACCACGCCCTCTTCACCGAGAGAATGGCGAAACTCCAAGCACATATGGAGGCTGTGAGGATTCACTGGAATTAGTTCCGTGGTCATTTTCCACAGTGGCTCCTGCGAAATGACCATGGTGGGAATTCCGTGTCTTTGGATGAAAGCGCGAGCCAGTCTCTGGGTCCTCACAGCATTTTCGTCATCCGTGTTTGAAACAAAGAGAATCGCTACATCGGGCAGCGTCCAGTCAGTTGCAGAGGAAACACAATAGTCAGATCCCGTCCAGAGAGAGGTACACGGGGGTCGGTTCTTGAACTGTAGAGTCATGGTGCTAGGCTTGTCAGCCTGCGGCTCTGATGTTGCATCGAGGCACTCATCGACAACCAGCTGAACATGTATCGGAAGAAGCTCCGCAAAGTTGGGGACAGCTCCTGCCCCGAACGAAGTTGGAACGACATGGTACCTAGATGATTCGGTAGAGCTGCACTCAAAGCTGCTGCATGAGCTTGAAACGAGGACATCCCCGATTTTGTCGAGTATGATGTTTCGGAATTCAGCGTTTCCAATGTAGAGTACACGAAAGGGCTTATCGAGGCCTAGGCTCTGTTTGGTCATGGTCTGCTGGATAGTGGCCGTGAGCAAACAGTCGTTCAGGTTGTAAGGTAGTCTCTCTTTCAATGCCGAAGCCTCAGCACCTTCGAGAACCCGAATAGTATGCTTCAACTCTACCCGGTCGACTTCTGGCCATTTCTCTGGTTCTATGAACTCGATGGAGTCGGTGGAAAGATGGAAAGCCGTTTTGGTAGTGAGGTTACTGTCATTTATGGCATCTCCCACCTGAGGAAAGAGGGCAGGCAATTCTTGAGATTCGGAGGCATTGCTCTGCTCATCATCCTCATTTCCGTCGACCTCGCTGCTGCTGTACCGCTCATCAAGGCTTGCAACGTCGTCGGGGCCGGAATGGTCAATCAGTGATCCTACATCTGTTTGCTCGGAGCGAGTGCCATCCTCAGAATGGTCATCAGATACGCTCAGAGTTGCCCAGCTCTCACTCAACGAGTTTGAGGAATGACTGGTGGTACGACGAGCTGACGTCATACTGGTAGGGTGCGACCGCGATAACCACTCTTCAACAGAAGCGCTCAGCGGAGGGTGTGTGGGATATCGTAGACGTGGAGGTGGTGCAGCGTTGGATGTATTCCTGAAGGGAGGCTCTGGACTGTCAGCCATGATGCTTGAGATTGCATGCCATAGATGGAGATAGGCGAGCAGTGATGAGTGAAGATGCGGAACGGTAGTCTCTTCTCGAAGACAATCAAAGGAAACCGAAGGGCAGAATATTGAAAGGTAAAAGGAGGCTGCGGTTAACCACCCAGATGTTTAAACA
Source organism: Hamigera avellanea (assembly GCA_027569715.1). Classification (NCBI taxonomy): domain Eukaryota; kingdom Fungi; phylum Ascomycota; class Eurotiomycetes; order Eurotiales; family Aspergillaceae; genus Hamigera; species Hamigera avellanea. The sequence continues at coordinate 80,853 of JAPDKU010000086.1, forward strand.
AGGTTTTCTATCTCCTAAAAGAGTTGAGAAACAGTAAACTGTTAACCTTCTTCGTCCACCTCTGCCTAAATCGAGGTGGGTTGTTCTGTAGCAGGTGCCCAATGATTAGGCGGGTATTGATCGCGGGGAGGGGAAGTTCCGGGCCCCAAGAAATACTCCGGAACAAGAGATCAGGTGGGTTAGATTCAGAAAAAGCGGCGATGGATAAAGATGCTATCTATCCTTGAAAGACGTGATGCGAAAGATAGGAGCTGTCGATGATTTCAGGGAAGAGCAAGAGATACAGATGACTGCGATGGACAGAGCGATGACTGAAGACGATGTCAATATGATCCTGACAGTCTACTACTTTATTGAGTGACAAGAGGAGCATGAGCTTATCAGGGCGGAAGTCATGCGCGGGGCAGGCACATGACGGGGTTGCAGCTGCAGGCTGCAGGCTCACTCCAGGCAGAGCTTGGGATGTCTTCCAATCACCCCAGTCACACCTCTCCTTCCTTGGGCCATGTCTATCTGTCATAAACTTTTGACTACCTACTCAATACTGAACTACTGTTCCGAGTTGATCGACAGATAACGCCCGATAAGAGGTATTCGATCCACACTATACCAGAAATAGATAAGCTAACTAAGGCCCACTAAGTGCGGGTCAGAGGTACCTAAGAAGCCCCAGAGCTTTCATGGGTCCACCGCAAAGTACTAACGCTGGAGTTAAGTATATCCATACAACCTGGATAACAGTCGTCCTCTGCTATGATTAACTTTGTATAGGCAGTACAGCAATTTATCCTAGCTGACCTAAAGGCTGTTTATTAGTTCTCCGATTCTGCAAACTTCGCCACATTGTCTTCACTTCCACACAATTTTCGATAATCGGGCACCCAGGGGATACCGTTTCAAAAGGATTCGTTGCCAAACGCCTGCGGAACTCCCCAGTATACTATGGGCTGCCGCTGGTCCACTGTTGATATTGAGCAAAGAGGTCAAGACGCAGGGAGATATCCTCGAATTTGCCCTCGCAGTCATCACAGCCACAACAGCCGTAGGTTGTGTTGCATACTGTACCGTAGATCTCGGACCCGCTGGTGTTGACGGCAATGGGATAAACGTCCAAAAGGATAATGTCCGCACCGGACGAGTAATCCTTGGTAGTAGAAGTTATAGCAGTTCAAACAAAGCGAGACAGGATGCCAAGGGTCCAGCGACTTGATCAAGTCATAGGCACGCTTAGTTGCATTCGAAGGGTCGCCTTGACCATCTACTTCATCACCGGTATACCAAAGGAGCATACTCTTCCTCGACTTCAGCATGTTGACCTGCTCCTCTACTGCGGTAAGATCCTTGTAGGTCCACCGCATGTCATACATGATCCACAAGCCGATCTCATCACACTTGTCGAGGCAAAGAGACTGAATAAAGGGTTGGCAAGGCCATGTCATATGAGAGTCGACCACGCTGCAATCGGCCGCTTCGCAACATCAGTTTGGAGGGTGTTCTGGATAATGATAAACTATACTCGATAAATTCCTAGTGGGTCTTGGGGAATTGATCCTACCGTCACATTGACAACAATGAAGATCGATGCTGAGTTGGGTCGTAGTTGATGCTCTCCTTGCCAGCGGGGAGTAATGCGTAGGTAGCTTTACCAGCCGTAACATGGGAGGCGTTCAAATCAGAGCCAATCGAAGCATTCTCCCGAAGAACGATGCATGGAGCAGGTTTATCAATAATCAGGGTAAGAGCGAAACAAAACTAATATGTCATCTGCCTCATGGAGTGTGACTTCCACGTCTCGTTGAAGGTACCTAGTAGCTAAGTAGATACGCAGCGGGACAATGAGCGTTCCAGTTTCCACCATACTCCGCAGGCTGCTGGCGAATAGATGGAAAGAGCTATACAGATATATGGGCCAGTGGTCGCACTACAGGTTCAGTCGCAACGGTTGCAACACTGCTGACAGTTCTTAGACCTTTCCCTACCATAGAAAAAGTATATGACAGTAGAAATATAGGAGACTCAGGCGCCTAAGGACTTTCTCAACTCCAACCCAGGTAGATAATGTGCATTGCACATGCTCCAGATTAAAATGGCTAGTGTAGGATAATTATATTATTTATTTCTCAGATCAGTCAATTATTCCATACTCTATAGACAGCCATTCTTGATCTGCTATTTGCGTTGTCGGACGGGGGAATAATGAGTAGAAAGAACCTGTTTTTACCAGGCGAGGGAAAGGTATATACATGTCATGAAAGAACGAAGTTAAAACGATCACGAATGATAACATAAGGCAGGAGCTGAAATTCAAGGGGGAAAATGTGTCTTTAGAAAGGCATGAATGGTATGGAAAAGCTGCTGGAGTCATACAGTAACCATGTCACGCTAGCTAGCGCATGTTTGTCGGATACTATTGAATAATCATGGCCTCATAGGTTCTTGCTGAACTGTTTGCTCAGGAGCAAATTTTCACACCTAGATGAAAAAGGATTCAATCGGTGTCAGGGAGAATCGCATCGTCAAAGTCAAGCCGTGATGGGTGCTGAGCAGGACATGAGATGAATCCGAGACCAATCATATCATCTGCTTCGCTTGATAGACGTAAACCTCAAGAGATACGCCCACGAGGTGAGTGGACTGTGACGACCCCAGTAGAATTTTCGTGAGACATTAGAGTGGTAGGAAGATGGGTCTTTTCCAAGAGGAAGATATAAGAGTGTTGACAGGATTCGAACAATGGCCAATCCAAATGAAACGTACAAAGCACGCTAGATGAAGTTGTGAATATCAATGAGAATGTTCACACCGTCTTCCATAAGAGAAGCCGTCAGATCCGTGAAACGCCGTCCAGAAGAACCCACAGCCAACATAACGTGCTGGCCAAGCAAATAACTCCAAGGGCGACCCAAGAAATGCTCGGTCGAACAAATAGGTACGGAAGCGAGGAGGTGAAGATGGTACAGCGAATGCTAATGGGCAACGTCAAATCTATGGGGACGCCCAGCCCCCAGCGACTTCCACCCATTCAGCAAGGCAGCTGCCTTGCTTGCCTTCAACGTCGACAATGTCAGTGTCGCATTTGCATCGGCAACCGACACCATTTTCCTTGACAGGATCGGGGGTTGCCCAGTATTCATCTTCTTCGATGCGTTTCTTTTCATCTTCGGTGGTCGTTTCCAGCCATGGGATTCGAGGCAACTGTCGTGCAGGAGCGTTTGCAGGACAGTGCTGGATGGTGGTGTGTCGATAACCGAAATCACGGAAATAGTGGATGTCACTAGGGCCGAGGAGAATACCAGCTGCGAGAGAATGAATGGGCGCGTCACCCCACTGCCGTCACGATTAGCAAAAAACATCAGCAGGTAAAAAGGAGACCCGAAACATACTCTTTCCATCCAAAAGCCCCCACTCCTGTCCATCATTTCGAAGAAGTCCTCGTATTCTTTGCTCCGGAAGAAGTCCAGGCGTGCAATCTCGAAGTTACTCCAGAAATGGCACATATTATAACTCTCGCCCTCCATTTCTTCAGGATCGACTTCAGGGAGGGCGTTTTGGCCAGGTTCGGAGGCCAGGACTTCCTCTGGGAGCTTGTCTTCCTTCTTCTCTTCTGTTGACCCATCTACTTCTTCCTCCTTCTTTTCGAGGAACATCTCCCAGAGCCCCTGCGACTTGATATTGTTCTTACGCTTGTAGGCAGAGGCATACCGGAAGATGTTCGGAACGGTTTCTCGAAGCTCTTTGACAGCGATTGTGAAGCCGTAGGTCTTGTTGTTGGCGATCATCTCGAGGAAAGGATCGCTATTCAGCTTGTCAGCAGGCGAAACCTGACGAAAGATAGAAAGAATTCCTTACTAAGTGATGTCGCAGAAGTACTTGATCTCGGGCTCCAAACGCCAGTACCATTCATACTTCATGAGCAGAGGATGCTTGTAGAAATGTCTGTACGCATTAGTATGATGCAACAATATGATTTGGCGCGATACAGGGACTTACCCTGAGTAGAACCTGCACATATGGTGATAGCTTTCCATTCCTCCGTACATGATAGCGGCATCTCCCTGTTTCCTGATGCCCTCCTTCGCGACCTCATGGTCCACCCAGTCTGGGAAGCCCCACATGGTACTATCGATCTTGCCGAATTCCACGGCACCGCTGGTGTAGTTCTTGACGCCGTCCATGAACTCTTGATCGAAATCGCCATCGTTCAAAAACACGTAAGGATAGTGCCACCATCGGTTGAAATGTCTCTCGATTGACTTCACGGACTGAATCACTCCTTCCAGTTCTTTATTCCGCGCAAGGACAACGAATGCGGCGTTGGCTCGTGGGGTACTAGTGTCGATCGTACGACATCCAGTTTGGAAGACCTTGTCGTGCTTTTCACTAATTTTTCTGTTGATCGAATGACAGCGTTAGTGCATCAGAAAATCATCGTGGCGGATTGGTCCCTCGTTTGTCGTGACTGACCTTATTGACGGCGGCGTGCCTGCTGGGATCAAGATACCCCCGGGAGAGGAAGGATGTCTAACAAATAGAAGTAAAATAAGAACTATTACAAGGCACGGAAATAGTAAAACAAATCCCAGGGGTATCGAAATCGATGAATTTCCTTTCAATCGTATTCTCCGTCTGAAGAAGGCGAATCTAGGAATTATGCGGCCCTTTTCGCGCGAAGCGTCGTCTAGGGGTAGACTAGGCGCTGAGGGCAACCGTTTCGTAATTCGCTGAATGAAGCTCATGGGTGCAGAGTCTCCAGGTAATCTATACTGCAAGACTCGAGGGAAAATGAAAATCTGCCGTTGAGGTCCAAGCGATAGCACGGAGCCTTCAACAGGAGACGGAGAAACCTTTGTCGGCACCAAGCGTTGGCGACGAGATGGCAAGCGACAAACCGGAAAGTCAGCACGCGAGCAAATATAAGAGACTTGGTGTCTCAACCGCTGCTGTAACGGGAGAAAGAAAAATGAACTGAAAAAGAACAATAACGAGTGGCCGGAGGAATGCCTCCTTTCTCCCCAACTTCTTGCTCAGTCGGCCAGAGGCAGACAGGTGGGGAAAGCGTTGGCAGCAACGCAGATGACCGTGTTGTTGAGCGATGTGGCCGAGAGCACGAAGATAGTCGACGAAGTCATCAGCCAAACGGGGGTGGGAGCAAGATCGATGGGAAGGGGAGGAATTGCGGAGAGAAGTCGATGGAGTAAAGGCTTTCGAAGGATGATTTTGGGGATGGGGATGGGTAAGAAGTCTGCCAAGACCAGGGAGGCGCAAGCGGCCGAAGACCGTGGATTGGATTCTGGTCACACCGAGACGGTAAGTTTACCTCCCAACCGGGAGTAGCGGCCCTTAACTTAGGAATCAAGCACACCAACCCGCACCCGCGGTCAGTCCTTCGTTGCAGCCGGGACTAGACTAAATGATACAGTATCATGTTAACAGTGTTTTATTATTGCCACCTTTTGTCTTGTACAAACTTCGAAGCCTTAGCTTAGGGACGAAGTTTTTCTAGATGAATAATTTTCATCGGCCATGAAAGATACCCGATGTAAGCGAAAATGACGAACCGATGAAATGGAGATGTGCCGTGTTGCCCGAGAAAGGTAAGGACAACATGTCTGAGAGGCAACGGCGTCGGATTTGGGAAAGGATAATTAAAAATAACAAGAGGTGAGAATGCCAAGCCATCCAGCGTACAAGCGGAAATCTGTAGGTGTGAGATGGGGTCTGCGTAAGGCTTTAAGCCAATCTTTACACAGAAAATTCTTAGTGCGTGGCGATCGAGAGTCCAGAAGGTCTTGAGATTATTTCTTGATGTTGTGTCTAACTTGCCTTGGTTTAACTGCAGTCAAGTCCCTAGTACATCCGTACAGAATTACGGATAATTTCCTTCTGTCAGCAGGGGAGAACAAGGCTTTTCCCGCAATTATGTGACCCGCAAGTGGACGTCAGGACCCATTACCACTAATACAGTACGGTATGAAACACGGGACAAATCAAGACTATAAAAAGAAAAAAACACACACACAAGGTGGGGTCCACGTGACCTTGCTCCTATCTTGTCAATGTGGCCTTAAACGCGATCCCACCTGGAGGCCTGGACCAGCCCCTGTTCCTGGGGTTTCCCAGACAGGACGGAGTAGAGCCCCGAGTCTTGTCTTGTACGGATTCTATATGTGGTAATTAACGATAACGCGGACCTGCCATCGATCATGCTGTTGAGAACCCCTGTCTGACCACGTCATTACGAAGTGTTTTAGGGACGAAGATGCTGAGGCTAAAGCTCCCTTTTCGAGAATTGCGGTTGAGGAACACAGCAAGACCTAGAAAAGTAGTGTAGAAGAAGGATAATAATGATCCATAGAGACTGACTCCGATTGGTGATTGATGGAGTCAAAGAACCGTATCAAGGCTGCATAACCATGAGATATTCGAAACTGTACTGCAATCCATTGGAACCGTCGCAGTCTGATGGGGTACGGTGAGCTCATAAATAATCCCGTAGTACTTCGTACGGAGTGGAGCCCATGCAACTCTTATAGTATTTGGCCCCAGACATAAGATTTTGTTGGACTGTATCCCCTGGATGAAGCTCGTGGAGTAAGCTACGGGTAGCCAAATACAATGAGGTACTTCTCCGCTACTCAAAACATTCCATATCAACTCTGCAATCCTAATTTGAAACCAAGATCTAAGTGTCGGATGAAATTGATTTTCCGTCACGATTGATATATGGTTAAAGGAGTTCGACTTCTTCATCCGGAGCAGATTCGTAGTTATTATGAGACGAAAGAGAACCTCTGTCCAGTTAGTAACGAAGATTAAATCGACCTGGGTAAGTTTGCTACGGAATAGAGAAGAAAGTGCCATATAATTTACTATTTACTCTCCTCGGAGGACATCAAAATGATCAAATATCTGTCGTATTCGGCGCTAGCTATTATTCCGTATGAGGAGCAGGACATGATGTGATAACAAGACTTTCAAATCCATGATAAGCAGGTGCCAGAAATGCGAACGATGTCAATAAAAAACATACTAGGAGTGAGGAGTGGAGAAAGGGGTTAAAGCACGAAGATATGGCAGGTCATACTCCATACTGTTGAATGCATCGGATTCGGATTCTCTCTTCCATCTTCACGAGATCTTGTATGATTGTTGAATTGTAGTCCTTTGTTTGGAAAAACACAAGATCGGATAATAATCAAGAGCATATGCAATTGCAAGGAATCTTGAAATAGCACATCTTCAGAACTCGGTACGTACCTTTTTGGCTTTCTTTGGAGGAGCAGATCTGCCAGTGCCAAGTTTATGCTTTCCGTGGGACATCAAGAGCCACACCAGTCCGGACTCTGGACTGACGAATGAAAGAGCCAGTAGCTGCAATCTTGAGATTGGTAATATCCATCACTGGCCAATCCGTACATCCGCCCCTTAAAACGTCTGGGAATGGAAAGGTTTTGCAGACCTTCGATCGGATTTTCTAGGACCAGAAGATGAAGATGAGCCGGTTTGGGTCAGGAACTGGCCGAGACTTTCCATCCAGTCGTCACTCATAGGTGCGGCCGTTCCCGGACATTTCTCCAAGTCCTGCGACTCCTGCGACACAGCCTCACCCCTGCAACTGCCTTTCGTTCCCTGTAGACAACAGGATTCAATTCGATCATTGTTTTTCTACTTCCCTTGTCATCTTGCACCTCCAGAGCAGGCGGCAGTCTTCCTTATATATGGAGGCGCGTTCTTCCTCTAGTCGCCCCTTTCCCCAGATGTGTGCATGCGAGCCGTTGGGGTACCACAGAATCGATCCCTCACTGCAATTTGCGGCGAGGGTTATCTAACAGCTCGCCTTTCTGCTGCAGTTTTGAGACACTTCAGCGCTTGAATCTGCTGTGCTCACGAGTTCTTTAAATGCGTTACCATGAATCCAGTGATCATGAGTCCATCCCCGCCGGCCTTGGAGGGGCAGACCAAAAGTCGTCCAATTCAACTCCCCGATCGCAACATCCAACCGTCGGCATATCTGCGACCCTCACAAGCCTCCACTTCCCATCGCAGTGGGCATTTCAACTTAGACACCTTCTCGCCGGTCAACGAAAATGGTAGTTTCGAGTTCGACCGGGTATTAAAAAGTGGGAAGGTGTTTCGTCGGGTCAAGAGCAAACATGTCAGTTAGGCGATTCTCTCATTCTGCTGGTTATAGCTGACATTTGCCGTTTATCTAGGCGTTCAAAGCTTCGTGGAAGCCCGCGTACCTCGTCCTTCGGCCAAATCTGCTGTCCGTCTACAAAGATGAAGAGGCAACCAGATTAAGGGCATCTATTACCTTGTCGGAGGTCACAGTCGCGCCTGTCAAATCTCCACGGTCGAATAGGCAGCACGTCTTTGGAATCTTTTCCGCTTCGAAGAACTACCGTTTCCAAGCGTCATCGGAGAAAGATGCGGAGGACTGGATTGGCCGAGTTCGTACCGAAACCCGTGTTGATGAAGATGAGGAGGCTTTCCTAGCATCGTTGAGCAAGAAACGCGAGCCCGTGTCCAAGAACAAACACCATATCGATGATACAAGCGACCATTCCGATGTGGACCACATTGGAAGGCCGAGCTCGCCCGAGATGGGACGTACACTTTCGCCTCACAGTCGGTCTAGGCGCCTACCCTACACCCAAGACTACTCCGGAAACGACGTCACATCATATTCGGACTGGTCCGATGGTCCCGCGAGCAGCATGCAGCTTCGTTCCATGCCTTCGATAACCAATCTCTCGATATATACTCCAGCTGAAAAGCCGGCTCCGCTACCACGCGACACAAGCGGCGTTCTTCGCGATCCAGAGAGGGTCGTTTGTCAGAGCTATTTGCAGTGCCTCAGAATCAAAGGGAGCGGCGTACGACAGTGGAATCGACTCTGGGTTGTTTTGCGTCCGAAGAGCCTTGGATTTTACAAGGACGAACAGGTATGAGTCATGTCATCAATACATTATTCCCTAGCATTAAATTACCTCCTTACCCGAAGAGATGCCCAATCTGCTTTCGATAGCGATCACAGGCAATCCATTACATTTGCCACGTGCTTCACGTTGCGAATGAATCGGCCAAGGCTTGCGACATACCCGTGATGCTAGTCCGTCATTCAAAATCTTACCAGCCAGGAACCTATGTCGACTAAAAAAAAAAAAAATATGCTAACTTTGTATGAAAGGAATACTCCGCTGTCAAAGTCATTCCAATGTCTCAAATCATCGATGCAGCGGAAATCGATCCCATGTCACGTTCCAAGAAGTTTTGCCTTCAAATAATCACCGAGGACAAGTCCTATCGACTTTGTGCACCTGACGAAGAATCCCTCACTAAATGGTTAGGTTCGTTGAAAAGCATATTCGTCGCCCGCAAGAAATATGAGCCAGCGACGGCCTCATCGTCGGCAGCAGTAGGGCCGAAAGCGTGAGCTTGCATATGGCAGTCTGACATCTGCATTACCAATTTCTCTTTCTGAATTCTGTCTGAACATCTCCGTTCTTTTCTTGCAGGAATTTCCTTGCATATTTTTTTCTCTTCCCTTATTATATACCCAATCGTCGTTCAAGATAATGGTTTTTAATCGAGTACCATGACTTTCTCAATCATTTTGTCGAGGTTGGCCAAGTACTGACGAGCCATCATCCATTCTTTCTGCTCTTATCCTTCTCTAGTGTATATGAGCAATTTTGATAATAGGGTTGTTTTTTCTATGTGATATGAGTTCGATATACCCTTTTTTCCTTTTTCTTATTCCCACTACAACCGATTTGTCTCTTCTATGCACATTATTTATTCTTACATATGAGAACTTGTTATTCGCTGCCAAGCGTTCCTTGGTCCATCATGTATATGATTATAATATGCTATATTTCTATTCAGTCATCCATCTATTCCGAGCGCTAAAATATGAAGACATTAAATGCTAAATCGAATATAAGGAATCAAAGCGACGGTGTCACCGCCCGACCACATCATCTCCGTCTCCGGGTATGGGTTCATAATTTCCCGATACTTCTGTCGCATTGCCACTCTCCTTGCTTTCATGGTTCACGACCATGAACGATATGAACACAATCGCGGCACCGAACCAATACAGCGGGCTGGCGTATTCTGACTGCAGGATGATCTGTCCCACCAGTGAGAGCGGAATGGTCATACTGAGCCCGACCGTCACCACCAGTGGAGTGGTCAAGAGCATCGCGTAGGCCCAGCAGATGTCGGAGACGAGCGATGCGACGGAATTTATCTAGAAGAATTACCATCAGCTGGCGGTCGGAGGGTAAGAATGGGGGGTGACCGGTAGGTATCATACTAGCAAAATAGTCCAAACCCGTTCCGAGTTCGGCAACGAAAACCGCTCAATGCCAGTCAAATGTAAGATAACGAAGCCCGGCCAAAGCAGGACCAGGTTGAACAGCCCAACCAGGCCGAAGAACAACTGCATGTTGACGCGCGACTCGTCGCCGACCTGCTTCTTCATGACGATGGTGTATACGCCGTACATGATCGCACTGAACGCAGCCATGGCGTCGCCGAGCGCGATCTCGCCGGGAGATTTATGCGGAAAGGAACTGCTGCCGCCGTCGTCTGCCGAAGGGCCATCGGACGTGGACAAGTCCACGCGCGATATCAAGATGATTCCGATCAAGGAGGCGACCACGCCCATGAGTTTGCGGAGGGTAAATTTCTCGACACCGACGACGGCGCCGAAGATGAGGGTCCAGACGCCTGTAGTCGTAAATTAGCCTCTTCATTCCTAGTGGGCGAAATTGGAAGCGTTCCACGATGTGGTGTTACACACCGCTGGTTGAGGTTAGAATTGTTGTGCTTCCCACTGTTGTGTATTGCAGACAGGCCATTGCGAAATAGTTTGCCTTCATAGAGTGGCATGTTAGCTAAGCACGTGGGTATTCCACCTACACCGATATCGACTCAACTTACAAGGAACTATCGATTGAGTTAGTTAATCGTCCAACGGTACAATAAGAGCAAGCATCCGCGAGAGGATATGTCATTCATACCCAAAGCAAGCAAAACTCGAAGCTCAACTTCGCCGTTGCTCTCAGACCCAGCTTTGACGATTCCTCTTCTTTGTCACTGACTCTTAGCCCCGACGGATCGAATCTTACAGAACCTCCGACGACATCATAACCGTTCTCCTCATCATCGAAATCCGGCGAACGTAATAAGCCTTGCTCTTGAGTTCTTGGGCAGTCTGAGTCGAGATGCACAAGCAGACTTCTCCACGAAGTGATCTGCGCCAGTTTGTTCGCGCGCCATAATTTCCATATCCGGCCCAGGAGAATCGTAAAAAGAGGAAGAATAAAGAGCGAGGTGTTGATATAGGTCATAAAAAATGGTTTCGCGAATGTGTCGTCGGCGAATATAGTCTGGGGCGAGGCATGCAGTTAGTATATCGGTTCAGCAGCCACGAAAACACTCCGTCCCGATACATCGGCAAGATAACGCATGTTTAGAACGTACACTGGCCAGGAAGTTCGACGCCGTCCACAATATCACCACTATCAGTAGCAGACAGATGCCGAGAGTCCGTCTGCCGGCGCCGCCCAACACCGAGCTATGTGAGGCAGATTGGCCTCCACGGGGTTTTAAGGGTTCATTGAGGCTCGGAGTGGTTTGCGAAGCAAACGCACTCATAGATACCTCGGACATCTCTTTTTTGGTGTTGCGCCCTCCGTGCTCGCCGGGAGCGGGGAAAAGATAAGAGAATGCTGGTGTCAAAAGCGAGTGCAAAGGATGTGGCGCTGGAGTAGGTGAAGGAAATTAGACTTAGGTGTTTGTAACAGACAATTCACACGGTTGCTGCGCAGCAGAAGATTTTATTGTAAGAGTGAATGGAAGGAAGAAGAGAGAAGTCGAGTTCGTGCAGAGTCCGGGGGAATTGAGACGGTGCCAAGCATCGCGTGATGCAGAGCGATAAGACGTTCCATGTAAGGAACACACCGGACACTGATAAGCAACGTCTATCGACATCTCGACCTCAACTTGCTCCAAAAATCCTTCTAATATATGGTCATTGTTTCTCATCTAGTTCATGGTAATTTAAATAATTTGTTCTGGATTGCTTGTATTATGCGGTGAATGAACAATGGCAGCGATTTGACTCTGGTGAAATGTCGTTTACTTAGCTGACGAATTATGGTGTAGCATGTAATGTAATATTCCAGACTCCAAAAACATGAATCGTCCGGCTGGGAGCGAACAACATAAGAAGGCGAAAAAAAAGCACAGGAGAAAGATCCGCAGGCGACCCAACCAAGGTGCAAGAGACATAAACTTGGCACAGCGAGAATTCTGAGCAGACATCAAAGGTACATGAGAGAGAGATCATACCCTCCAGGCTTGAGACAGGCCCAAGGAACGTTAAGGGAACATTAGCAATATGCAGATCGGGAAGTGCATCAAAATCATGTCCATCTGGGAGGGTGTCAACAGGCACAGCCATCACGTTCACTGTCAAGATGGATGTTGATCGGGTCACTGAATTCACCATTAAATTCCTCGGCCTCTTCCTGTGCAAGGGCACTCCGGGCGATGACTAAAGCAGAAATGATGAATTAGTATGCGCATGACCAGGAGATAAGAGTTTACAGAGGCGTACCCTCAAATGCCTGTTCAACGTTGACAGCCTCCTTGGCGCTGGTCTCAAAGTATGGGATATTGCCCTTGGACTGGCAGAACGTCATGGCGCGTTTTGACGAAATCATGCGCTTGCTCTCTTCCACATCAATCTTGTTACCAATTACCACCTGCCAATCCGTCAGAAACAGCAGCTAGATCTTGACCATTCGAAGAACTCACGAAGGGAAAGCTCTCTGGATCTCTGGGGCTCGCTTGAATGAGGAATTCGTCCCGCCAGCTGTCGAGGGCCTCGAAGCTCTTCGAATTGTTCACGTCGTATACAAGAACACAGCAATCGGCTCCACGGTAGAACGCAACACCTAGAGATTGGAAGCGCTCTTGACCTGCGGTATCCCAAATCTATACGATGATATCAATATCGGCCCGTCCAATTGTTGTATGAAGTGTGCTGATGCGCTATTCGAGGGAAACGTGCCTGCATTGTTACCAGTCGGTCATCCACCAGGACTTCCTTGGTGAGGAAGTCCGCGCCGATAGTTGCCTTATAGCTTCCGCTGAACTTCTTGTTGACCTGCAGTCCGATGTGATTGTCAGCAAGATGGGATGGTTGAACAGTGTCGCAAAAGGTAGGCCACGGACATATTGGTTCATCAAACTTGTTTTGCCAACACCACTGTCACCCAAAATGATAACCTGGAGAGACCATTTCCGTCAGAGACCGAACACAATGTGGGCGCTGAACTGGCCGCAGTTCCTTAAAGCAGGTGGGCCGTACCTTCAACAAGACCTTCTTGCGTGACGCCATGGCGGAGCAAGAGGGGTTGGACCGAGGGAAGGTGATAAATCGAGTATAAGCCGGTCTCACAAAGAGGCTTGGAGGGAGTGAGACCAAGCACGAAGAATTCGAGATATCAGCCGAGTAATGAAGAAAGAAAGCAGCAGCGTTAGTGGGAGTCGAAGTGGTTGGGCGGTGTTGCGGTCGATGGAGGAGGCTAACGGACTACTACCTACCTTAGTAGGACGCGATGATGCAAAGGCGGTCTGCTTGCGGAGACAACGCAGGTGATTAATTCCGCCTCGTCTTATCTATGCAACAACCTTGAATCTCCCAGTTGTCAACAGGGCTCCTCTATCGTTGCCTGGTCTTTACCTTGTTCGTGAAAGTTGACCCAAAATTCCACTATTTTCAACCGAAACATCACGATGCACTCGTAACTGAATCATAGACATTACTCATCCGGCCCCAGCAGCTGTGCTCCAGCAGTCTCATCATCGAGACTACATAGTAAAGATGGCCCACTGGCGGGCAGAATACTCCGCCGCTCTGGCGGTTCGCGACCAGACTGAGAAAGCCAATATGGCTCTGTATGATGCTTGTATGCGTTTGCAAATGTCTATATATATAAAAAACCTCTAATGCCATACCTCCTAACAGTTCTTCAACATCCTAGACACCCGGCTGGCAGATCGCACTGGTCGTGGAGCAACTGCGTCTCATGCCCAACCCCACGTTCCTACAGAAAGTCACCATGTTTCTTCTCCTCCCCCAGCAGCTATTTCCAAGAGACACCCACCAGGAGAGCCAACAGGCTCCATCGCAGATGTTCTTGCTTCCACCCGTGCAGATCTCTCTGAAGCACAGCGATCCCGTTCAGAGCTGCAGGACCGGCTTGCTCGAGTGAGTGCTGAGCTGGAGAAGCTTCGAAAGAAAAGCGCACAGGATGTACGACATATCAGTGCCTTGGAAGGAGAGAGAACGCACCTTCAGCTACGCCTGAAAGATCGGGACGAGGAGCTCAGAGGGAAAGCGAAACTATTAGAAGTATGCTTTTCCCAAATACCGCAACTCTCTGCGTGGACTCTATGCAGCTGAATGGCTGACTGGTTGTTCTTGTAGGACTTCCAAGATGAACTCGCAACACTCAACCTTCAGCTCAACATGGCAGAGGAGCGCTCTGACCGGCTACAAAAGGAGAATAAAGACCTTATTGACCGCTGGATGGCGAGGGTGGGTAAAGAAGCAGATGCCATGAATGACGCTTCAAAATTTTGAGGATCTCCTTGGCTGCAGCAATTTTCTTCGGCATTAAGGAATACCTCGCATTTCCGCATTTCCGCCTTTCTGAAGCTCAGTGACATCCATATGTTCATTGCCAGAACCTTCGGGACAATGCTATCTGCGACCTTGGTCATGCACCTGACATCATCAATTCATCGATCTATCTCTAATCATACAATACATGATACCCATGACATTTACACTCATGACTGGGAAGAGTCACGGACCGCACGAATCTCCTATGGCTGTCAAAAACGATGTACATGCAAAAGTGGGGAGAAGGGAAATGGAGGTTCAGGAAGAGGTAAAGGATGGTGGTATAAAAATGTACGATGCTGAATGACATGACTTTCCAAAATGGGGAGATGGGGAAATGACTCGGAGCGCAATCCTGACAATGCGCATCGACCAAATGCATTTATTTATGCAAGAACAGTGGTATCACAATCAGACAATCCAAGAATATTTTCACCAAAGAAACCAAAAGGGAGAAAAAAGAAGAAAAAACCACTGCAAGGTATATACCGATCCCCGAGGGATACTATACCTGCAGATGAAGGTAGTCCTCAAGGATATAATGACATATCTGACAACCTGCCAGGCATCTTACGCGAGAAGGATCTTGTAAGGCAAGATTGAGGAAGATGAGCACTCTTACCCCATGCTTTCGACGAACGCTTTCAACCTAGAACTGTCTTTGGTGGCAATAAAATAAGTGCCACCAATATCCGTCCAGCTTACGCTGTTGGACCAATAGTTCTTTTGCTTGACAGTGAGTAGGTTGATTGGGGAGTTGAGGTTCCGCGACTGGATCTTGTGGCCCGCAGGAACGAATGACTTAAGTGAGACGATTTGGCAACCCTCTTTCATAT
Source organism: Hamigera avellanea (assembly GCA_027569715.1). NCBI lineage: Eukaryota > Fungi > Ascomycota > Eurotiomycetes > Eurotiales > Aspergillaceae > Hamigera > Hamigera avellanea. The sequence goes on from JAPDKU010000086.1 coordinate 96,396, forward strand.
CCAAGAAATGGTTGATCAACTCATTGTTGAGCTGTGGCGTAAAAGCCTGGTTGTTAATCAAAACAACATCTGCGCGCTTCAAAACGTTGATTATGCTCTCCTCCTTCAAAAAGTCACCGCGAACGAGGTGTGTTTTGCCGGGTGCAATGCCCCATAGCCGACACCGCGCCTTGAATTCTGCCTGCTGGAGCTCTGCAAGGTCACATGCATTCTGCATCATTTCGCATCCCCAGCTCTCACATCCAATTTCCAAAGCGGCCTGCAGCACAACATTGCCCACTCCGGAGCCTAAGTCAACAAAAACTTGGCCCGATTTCAACTTGGTCTCCTTGAATATTGTGCTGATGAATCGGGGGAGGAGCTCGCCGTAGACATTATCCGTTCCATTCTCGTACTGCCGGAGAGACTCGACGCGAGGCGATACGGTTCGTGCATATATTTGGGTCAATATCCGCTCGACAAGGGGCAATTCCAGCCGATGGGTTGCATCTAGTTTCTTCGCAATACTTCCATTGAGCCTCAATCGCCCGATCGCCCGATTATAATCAGCAACAGTTTCTCGAAATTTCGCTTCGGACGCATGGGCCAGAGCTCGTCGCAGTCTCCGTTTGATTCCGTTTGACTCGTTGTTGAATTCATCTGCCTGGTCGTCGGGTATATAGTATTGCGCGACAGTCTCGACGACTTGGACAATGTCATCCAAGGGTGTAAACTCATCGTTATCTCGTGGCACAACAAGGTGAAATCTATAGCACAGATACATGTCAATATCATCTCGGAGAAAGTATATCTGGCCAAAATGCATACCTCTCCTTTTGTGAAGCGCTAGGATACTGCAGGAAAATCTCCGTCGGCTTGTCTGTGTCCCCAAACGCCCGCTTGAATTTGCCCATTTTCCGAAGAGATGCAATCTCTGCCGCATGAATCATCGCAAACGGCCTGGTGCCTTCCTCGGAGAACGCCTTTAGTGAGCGTACGCGTCTACCAAGGTCCGGTTCCGCGCTGTCGCTCGTCCTAGCTCGCTTGCGCACCTCGAACGAGGCGTCCGTATCGCTGGCATCGTCATCGCTGGACAACCGCTGCTCGGGTGTATGTCTCTTTCGGCTACGAGATGGAGTGCTTAGTCGCTGTTTGGAGGAGTGGCGATCCGTATCCCGCGAGACTGATCTGCTTTTCAGGTCGCGCGTTCTGCTCTTCTCGGCGGAGGAAATTCGCGAAGGCGCTCTGTCTGTTGTATGCGACGTGGACCTCGACGGAGGAGCCGGTCTGGCTTGAACGACTTTCCGAATCTGTGGCTTTTGGGCCTGTAACGAAAAAGCACCTCCTTTCTGGAGGTGGTCGAAAAATCCCATGGAGCGAAAATTCGTCGGAGATCGAGCGGAACCTGAAGGAGGAGGATGCTGAAAGGGCGTGACAATGCAGAATAACCTATATTTATAACTAGAGAATGAAGTAATGGAGGGAAATATATATATTTGACAACAACGAAAGAAAAGAGGAGGGAATAGACGAAAAGGAAGAGCCAGCGGAGTGGCTCTTGGGGGGGTATGAGGAGCGTAGCGGAAGAAGAGAAAGGGACGGATAACAAAACGATACGATAGTAAAAGATCAGCCTTGAGGTGCGCCGCCACTCCGGGTCTCGGAGCAGCACCCCCGCAAAGGCCCATTGTCGGCGCCATGGCCCTGGATTTGTATATCCCCAATACTCTGTTTAAAGTTGCAGGCACTAAAATTAAATTGTATTGGCAGAAAAAAACTTATTTTGACTGACGTACCTGCTATGAAAGTTCACCAGAAACGTGTCCACACGATTGGTGTCAGCCATCCTTTTTTTTCTCATCCTATTCATAGTATTTGACTGGAGGGCTACAATGTAAGATAATCAATCTATTAGACTTGTACCCGTTCATTGAACCTGCAGCAGGGATCCATATTATTTGAGGGTATCAGTTCCAGAATGTGGATTGTCCAAACGTTCCAGTATATTTACAACATCAAACAACTCGTCTTCTTTCCCTTTACTTTTGCTTCTTCTTGGCGAGTCTCTTTTGAGCCCGAATGTCCTTCTTCATGCGTGAATCGACAATCTTGTACTTGCCCTTCACACCCTTAGGACGACCAGAGATACCCTTGTTGCTTCCTTTAGCAACAACCAGTTTGACCTGTTGCTTGGGCTTCTTCTTAGTGGCTTTACTCATGAGCTTCGAGATTGCCTGAGACTTGTCTCGTTCGCTGAGAGCTTCGTCTTCCGCCAACAGCGCGGACTTCTTGCGCAACTTCTCCAGTTTCTGTGCAGCCTTGAACTTCTTGCGGCCCTTTGCCTCCATGACCTTCTTGATGGGGCGAGCGTTGATGGCACGCATCTTCTCCTTGATCGCTGCCGCTGCGGCCTTGGTGATGGGGCGGTTGGGTTTGCTGTGCTTACCCTCGTCGTCTAGGAACCATTCAGGAAGGCCATCGACGTCGCGAAAAGCGAACCGATTATAACCATCATCAACCACATCCTGAGACTTCTTCTCGCCTGTGGCCATCGATTGAGCAAGCGCCATAGCCTCAGCAGTGATGATATCGATGTCTGCAATCAGGTTAGTCCAGCAACACAATCCGTGATGGGAAATCCAAGGTAGTTTACCGAGATGTCCATTCTTTTTCCGAGGATCTTCGGGCTCTTCCACTTCATCATCAGACGAGTCTTCCGCTACTTGCACCGTTTTCTTCTCCTTCTTCTCCTTTGCGTTCCTCTCTGCAGCTTTGGCTTTCTTAACGGTGTCCTCCTTCTCCAACTCAATGGCGCTGTCGTCGTCGACATCATCCACGTCTTCAAGCCCTTGGAAGATGTCTTGATCAAAGAAAAGCGCAGCTTTGTTGGAAAGATTTGCCGACTTGGGAGCCGCATTGGCGGTCAATGCCATCTCAGAATCAGAGCCCTCTCCGTCGGAACTGCCATCTTTCTCATCGTCAGAAAAGCCTTCCCATTCTTCGGTCTCGTAATCCTTTCTTGCTTTCTTAGCCCGCAATTTCGAGTCCTTCTCCTCTAGGTGCCCTTGGTACTGCTCGTACATCATGTCGAGCTCCCTCTCGAGCGCATCTTCCTCCTCATCGGACTCGTCATCGTCTGATCCTGAGTTATCCCCCTCGCTCTCACTCTCGATTGCGGCTTCCCTGCCAGCCGCAATTGCGTCTCTAGCATTCAATCTGTCCACCGGCTTGATCGAGAAAATGGTGTCCACCCCTCCCGGTCCAGATTGTTCCATTCCAATATCCATGGGCGTGGTCATATTCATCTGCATTCGAACAATCTCTTTGCGCTTCTTCGCATTCTCCTTTCTCCGCTCCTTCTTAGCTTTGGAGCTTTCCTTCTCCCGGAGGCGCTGCAACTCTTCCTGAATAGCCAGCTCGTCATCCATGGGGGCAATCTCTGCAACTTCTTCAGGCTCATCGTTTTTGGTTTGTTGTCCCTTCTTGACAACAAGTCCAAACTTTTCACGGACCTTCAATCGCCACTTGAGCAGATTCCGGAATTCTTTCTTTCCTAGCACCCTCAGATCCTCACAACACATCCGAATTTCATCAGTTGTTTCCTCGAGCCTTTCCAGAGTGGACAGAGCAAGATCTCCACTCGGTGGCTGTTGAAAACTAAGTTTATGGTATGTACCGAGAATGGCGATCGGGTCGGTGGTGTTAATGAATTCGGACACCGAAATCTCCTTGTGTTGCGTGTAGTCGCCCTCTTCATAACCTTCTCTCTTGCGCTTCTTCTTTTCGGGGTTGAAGACCTTGGCTTCGTTGTTCGGCGTAGGATCGGCAAGTTCCGCAAAGACATGTTTGGGATCAAGGAATTTTGGATCGATGCGCTTAGGGGCTTTGTATCCGCGGCAGACGACGAAAATTTCCGCAGAGACGTTTCGAGACGAAGGAGGCTTCGTTGCCTCGACAGATGTGAACAACTGCTTGAAAACCCACAGCAAAGGATTGTAATCCTTGGATCTGAAGACCTTGGTGACAAAGGTACCGCCTTCGATCAAGAATTCCGTAGCCAACTTCATAGATTGCAGGACCAGCTCCGCTTGGGAGAAAGCGTCCTGAACCCAAGCTGTACCAACGTTGGGAGCTCCATCGTGGAGCACAGTGTCCGCCTTCCAATGCTTCAGATGTTGTCTGATTGTCGCACGGCATTTGTCGGTGGTGATATCGCTCTGGAAAGTGATGACTCGGGGAATTGGCTTGATTGGGGCGAGATCAACTCCGACGATAATACTCTGTGCGGGCATACATTCTGCAGCGACTTGACACCACGACTATGAATGAGGTTAGAAGTGAACAATTGGGTTGGAGAGGTAGCGTCTACTGACACCGGGAGCTGCGCAAAGATCCAGCAGGACCTTGCTCTTTTCCAGAAAGCCATATTTTTTGTTCAACTGGATCAACTTGAATGCAGCTCTTGCCCTGTAGCCCTTCTCCTTCGCAAGCCGATACCACTTGTCCAGACGACCCTTACCATGCTGCGAAAAGTTAGTAGCTGAAAACTCCAGTTATGAACTGGGCAAAGGTCACATACCTTCTTCTGGATCGCCATTGTGATGGGGGGGTAGTCGACACAGCCTCGACAGAACCGAATCCCAGCAAATGGAAGATGTGTCTGGTACTGAAAAGTCCAGACCAAGTTGGTGGTCTATGAGACTGGGCTCAAGAAAAAGTTGGTAGAATCGCTTATCGGGTTCCTGGCGGGTTCTCCACTCTAGACTCGGCGGTGGAATTTTTTTTCCTGCTCACCAGCCACAGTTCATGCCTCAGGCAGTCAAGGCGGTGAGAAGCTCACGGGGGACAATGACATGGACTCCGTCATTGTGGCGGCAGCGACGACCGTACGGGAACGATAGGCTAAGTTCCAATAGATCACAAGCAAGCCAAAGCGTTGATACGCCCCAGGCAGAACTACTTCCTTTTTATCTTCATGATCCAAGCCATCAGCTTCGTTGCCTTTTTGTTGCTTCTGTAACCTCAATCCTGGTAATGTTCTTCTTCCAACTTCCATGGCGCCCATGGGATCTCGAAAGAGAGTAAAGCCCAGCCCATCGGACTCGCAACCCAACCCAACGTCAAGCAGCGATGACTTGGCTCCGGAGGCAGGCCGAAACCACCCAACCTCGCAGAAACGAGGAGGTGGAGCAGTAAGTTCACGATGCAGATTAAATAGATTTTGATATCGTAGCTAACAATCTTTGCTCCTAGAACTGGTATCCCGGCGCCTGGCCGGCGATCTCCATAGTGTCCAAGGCGGCACCTGTTACCGAGGTTGCCCGCGAGAGTATATCAGTTCCTAAAAATGTAGCGTCAAACGTCACGCCATCTTCGACCTCCCTCCTTGAATCCCCGAAGCAAAACCGACATCCTTCCCTTCAATTGACGCGGAAACAAGGCGTCTCGGCCAGATCGCTTCCAGCCAACGCTACTACGACTTGTATCAATATCGCTTCGGACGGGTCCGCATCTACACCTGCTGCCCCGAGTACGCAGGATACCGATCCTTGTGCGCCTTTGACGGGAAACAACAATTCGAAAGATACGGCCCCAGCAGATGGCGTAGATGAGCCTGCCAAGGAACACACGGACACTTCGTGCGACGCAGACAAGAAGATTGCAAATACAGATGGCGAGGGTGCGCAGCCTCAGAACACATTGATTCCGTCCAACGAGTACGGTGGCTGGTTTTCGTGGTTTTATAGACCTGCTGCCTCCGAAAAGAGCACATCAAGTGGTCAGGCAGCAGCCGAGACTCCCGATCAACCAGCGGCTGAAGACCATACTCCGAAGGAGGCCGATAGTGTACAGGACACCACTCCGCCAGAAGACCAAGAGCAGGAGCAAAATAGCATAGAGAACCATTCAAGATCGCAGAAGCGATCCTGGTTCCAGATGTGGAGCGGGTCGTCTGAACCGTCCAGGGGCAAAGAGGACCCCAAACCTGACCCTCAGCCTCTTCCGACCGAGGTGCATGAACCTGCTCGCGAAACAATTGATACAAGACCTGTGGCAGCCCAGCAGGATGTGGAGACTGGAAGTATGAATGACGTCTCAAAAACCTTGCCCGGAAACAACAGGTCATCCGGCTGGTCCTTCTGGTCCAGAGACACGTCTAAGGATGCTACGGGAGGCAAAACGCAAGAGATACAGACTGCTGAAGCTCAAATTGCACAACCTCCGTCTCCAAAGCAAATGAAAAACGATCCTGGGGCAGCACCAAAAGTAGAGGTCACCAAGAAAGGCAGCATGAAGATAAAGAACCCCAAGGAGAATGCAGAAACAGCCACTATCGCAGAAGAATCGGTCCCCGTGCCTCAAGGTCCTCCCAGCTCTCCCTCAACCCCTTCAAAAGCTTCTGAAGCTACTGCTTCTAAGCAGTTACAGAAAGTCCTACCAAACCAGGTTCTACCCCGTTTCAAAGACACGTTTGCAACGCAAGAGCCGCCTTCTTTACTTCAAACGATTGGCCGTTACTTGCATTATTCCAAAGAGCCGGAACATCATCATGTTTATAAGGTCAAAGAAACGCATCGTATCCATAAAGCTCTGGCAATTGGGGTACACGGTTACTTCCCGGCGCCTTTGATACGGAGTGTTCTAGGTCAGCCGACAGGTACCTCCATCAAGTTTTCCAACATGGCTGCCAATTCCATTCGGAAGTGGACCGAAGATCACGGCTACATGTGCGACATCGAGAAGATCGCCCTAGAAGGAGAAGGCCGCATCGCTGAACGCGTGGATCTACTCTGGAAGCTGCTTCTCAATTGGATGGAAGAGATCAGGAAGGCGGATTTCATCCTGGTCGCTTGTCACAGCCAAGGCGTCCCCGTGGCTATTATGTTAGTTGCGAAATTGATATCGTTTGGGTGTTTGAATGCAGCTCGAGTCGGCATTTGTGCCATGGCTGGCGTTAACTTAGGCCCCTTCCCTGACTACAAGTCACGCTGGATCAGTGGCTCTGCCGGCGAGCTTTTTGAATTTGCATTGCCTTACAGCCAAGTGTCCAAGGACTATGAAGCAGCCCTGAAAAGCGCTCTCAATTCTGGAGTGCGGATTACCTACGTTGGGAGCATTGATGACCAGCTGGTCTCCTTGGAGGTAATCATTTTCTAGTCCCCGAGCACCGTTTGCCAATGACCCTGTTAGCTTATGCTGACATTTATCCAGTCATCATTGTTTTCTCCGGTCACTCATCCGTACATCTACCGAGCGGTTTTCGTCGACGGTAGAGTCCATGCCCCCAGTTTGTAAGTTTTGAATATGACATTTGCCATAGAAACCATAAGCTCCCGTTACTAACAATCTTTAAAGCCTTTCACACCTGGTGGGCTTTACTCTCAAACTACGGAACCTTGGAATAGCAGATCACGGTCTCATCCGAGAGCTCAGCTCCCCGCTGGCGGGCAGTTTATATACTGGAGAAGGGCATTCTCGTCTGTACGACGATGAGAATGTGTATTAGTGCGTTCCTCCTATTGCAATAAATTTGACCAGTTACACAAAACTAACCCAACTCCAGCCTCGCCATCGAATTCGCCCTTGAAACATCAACTGTCAGGGACGCCAAACTGCATATCAAGCGAGCTAATCTTTCACCCACACCGAATCCCTACATCCTCCCGTTCGCCATGCGCGGTATTCTCGAAGAAGAATACGTCAGACGCGAGCTCTTCGACGAGACGATGGAACTACTGAAACAGTTCGACGACTGGAGACCGTCCAGCAAAGTGCTCAGGGATGTCAAGTTCCGGTTGGAGGGAATCAGGTCAAAGCTATGACATGGTTCTTTTTTATTTTACATCTCCCGCTTCCCTCTTCGGCAGGGCTTGCTTCGCGTGCTTTCCTTTAAGCCTTTGCTTGGAAGATATTCGGCGTTTGTGTAGCAGCATTTGTTATCCGGACGGTGCTCGCCAATGGCTACCCGCTGGACTGTTCAGCGCACCTTGCTTCGGAGGCCAAGACCTAAACTTACATCTTTTTCCCGGTCTTAGAGTAGATTCATTTCCACTTCTATGCTACATATAAAGGAATTTACATATATCCAATCCATAGCCATGTCGCTCAATTTGAGACGCATGCAATCTGGAGCAGTACTCATGCTTTTTATTCTGTTTCCTCTTTTCCTTACACGTATGTGTGCATGGACTCATGGCAAAAGAAGATGGAATATGTGATTAACAGATGTCGACCCGAATTTGCACATGATTAGTAACTTCCCGATGATTAAGCGCCGAGGTCAATAGTTAAATCGTACTTGTCATCATTAGTATGAGGCGAGGAGGGAATGACCAAGGAAAAATATCAAAAAACACAAGCGACACCCCCTTTCCGAAGTGCCCATCAATGCCGGACCCTCGCCATGTCTTTTCCCAAACAGACCCATTTCACCCGTACCCATGTATATGTTATGTGACGAACTCCAAAAAAAATTGCCCCGGTGACCTTATGTCGATCTATTTGAAATCCACTGCGTCCATACCGTCTCAAAATGGCGTCATCGTTCATGTGTATAGAATATAACCGTTCCGGATATAAAGCGCCGTGCTCCTGTAAGCTGACAGCTCCTGAGAGCAAAGAAATAAAAGGAGAAAAAGAAAATTATCAAAGTGAATAAAGAGCCCAAGTCCGTACTCAAGGCAGACTGAGCTGATGCAGTGTCGCAGACGGCTGTATGCAAAGCACGCAACAAATATAAGCCAAATGCCGAATTGGACTATGCGTTGTCAAGGAAAATCGCTCAAAGGTCGAAGAAAAGTGCCGATTGATAACAAGAATTTATACCCGAGGGAACGCCGTCTGATATGCACCTTCGATTTCATCTGCAGTGATAAAGAACCATCGAATCAGTAAGACATGTCTTCACTTCTGAAATATTTCGTCCTTACCCCTCATGCCGTCCAACGCCTCGAATGCACCCGAATAATTCCTGACAGCACCAATGATACGCTCCAGCCCCTGTCGAAGTTCCTCAGCGAGCCGATCTGATGAACTACCCGTATTATCATGGTCAAAATCAGGCGACAATTGTTTCGCCACGCGTGCTTTGTAGTATATCATGAATATGGCGTAACTGCTTTGCATAAGGCAGCATGCAAAGGACGGCATTGTTCGGGGTAGTTGATTTTGTGACTGAACCCGTGGGTCTGGCTGTACCGTTTGTGGATTCCTGCTGTCTTCTGCCGAGGGGTATACGGACGGTTTGGGAAAGGGCAAGCCATGAAACATGCGCGAAATAACAAGAGCTGCTCGTAGGCAAACTTTGGCTGAATGCTGACTGCTAAAAGGGAATCCAGTGCTTATTTGGTACTGCGACATCGAATGAAAATCGGGAGGCGTTGAGGTGGGTGTAGAGGCGGCGTATTCCACTGGAGAACCTCTGAGGAAGGGCTCCAAACTGCTGCAACACGAAGAATTACCAGTCCCACTTTGAGATTTGGATGTTTTGGCAGCTTCAAGTAGCTCTTGGTTATGGGAATGTGCCGCTGTTAGATCGCAATGTCTTTTTATGAAAATCGGTATATCTGAGAATGCTCGAAAACGATGCGTCTTGATCTGTGCACTGAATCAAAGCAGGTCAGCAACTTGGCATTCCATTCCTGTAAACGAGTAGGTCGCCCAGCATTACCTGGAAATTTTGATTTGTGATATTGCACGTATGCTCTGGGCAGTGATTGACTCGGTCTGATCACCGCAATCAATGGATTGTTGAACGATAGGAAGCAGGTTCGATTGCGCCATTAGAGAGCTAGCCCAAGCATCGAGTTGCTGCATTCTTTCATATATAAAGTGCATGTTGGATCTCGAGGCGACGCACTTATTCAGATCAACTATAAACTGCGTTGCTGAGACCAGCACTTGCTGGGCTTGCATCAAGATTGACCAGCCCTGCGATTCAAGTCAGATATCATTCATCAAGTTTGCTTTGCGCAAGTTCACCTACTTCGGGATCGGAAGTGAAGCACGGGTATGGAGTGACGAATCGAGGATCATTTATAACGATCGCCGGTGGCTATAACCAATTAACGGCTGTTTTTGACGGTTGTAGGATTGGAAGAACGGTTGGACTCACAGTCGTGCTAACAATGGAACCTTGAAGCACACAGTAATACTATGGAACCAGTTAGGCAGCGTCTTCTGGATTGATTCGAGGAGCGACCTCACCGTCATCCACCAAGCTCTGCGTCTCGCCTCTGAAAATTCATCGTGCTCCTCTCCCAGTGCGTGCAGAGACTTGTCAAGGGCCAGTGACAGCGCTTGACTCGCGCGATACCTCATTTTCAGCAGATTACCGCGCTGGGCATATTCATACACACTCAGAATGAGCAAAGCAAGAATGTTTTCCAGGTCCACGGGAGTTTGAGGATGGAGAGGCTCCCGATTAATGAGTGGCCGATTATTGGACAGCGCGTTGAATGGATATGTAGATGAATCAGCAAGTTCGCAATCTGCTTCAATGCTAGCATTGGCAAGTTGCGCAAAGGCATGGGCATACGATCGGCGAAGAAGAACGGAGCCTGGACTTGACGGTTCTGGGTCGTTTGGGTGAGGAACTAGAGACAAAATGGCGGAAATTGCGAGGCTCAAAGGAGAACGCGGTCTGTACAATAGCACAGGTTCTTCAGAAGGCGAATTAGGACAAGACCCTGCACAGTCCAGCGGCTGATCAGCGCAAGGCGGAGTGACTCGAGGAGGAAGGATAGGAAAATAAAGGTGGATGAAGTCGTAGTACGCATTCAGTCTGCCTCTAGCGTCAGAGAAAATCATTCCACGAATGTCAGACAGAATCGCAAAGGTAAAAAAAAACCCACATTTCATGCTCGCTACCGTACGTTCTCACCATGAACTGTGTCGGGAGCGTTGGTGGAGAGGGTGTCGGTTCCATTTGAACCTGGACCTGGTGCTGTCCTCCATCGTTGGCGACAAAGAAATCTGCAAACATGTTCTGAACCTCTGATGGGAAATCAAGATGCCTCAGCCCAGCCCCAGGCATAGAAAAGCCGTCTATCTGATTGAACATCCCCGAAGCTGCGCCATGGTCAGTGGTGATTGGCGTTGAAAAACATCATAGTGATGTATGGGCTCGCCTACCATCGACTCTGGGTGCGGTCGTGATCGCTGGGTGCCGTACACCCTCCTGGGAGGCGCTCTCCTCAGGGCTGATAGAAGCTTTCTTCTTCTTCCTTGGCCCTCCCCTCTTGCTCGGCAAATAAGAGCATTTCCTACTCTTGCTGGCACACTGACCGCAAGTGATGATTAGTTCCAATTGTTATGTACATCTTGCATCGGATGAGCCGGGTATTACTGCCGGCATCAAGCCAGCAACTCAACATCAACAACAGAAAGAACAGAAAAAACAGAAACATACGTTAGAACAAGGCTCTTGTCCATCGCAACGCGTCCTTGAAGCGCGGCTGATAAAAAGAGACAGCATTAGCAAAGAACGACATGCTTGCAGGGATCGGCCACATGTTTTCGTCTCGGGCTTACCAAGCTAAGCAGGCTACTTTGACAGGCGGTTTGGCGAATTTCTTTCGGACCACAGTGGGCCTTGACATCTTTGATTGTGCAACCTGATCATATTGTTGCTCGTAATTGTCAAGAACCATGGCGAGTCAGAGGAAGTAACCAAGGAGAACAGAAAAAGGAAAACCCTCCCCGCAGTCTAGTAAAGTCTGAAGGGGAAATGCCACTACGACCAGATGCACAGACAGCGCATACTGATCGCAAAGCCGTGCGATGGGGGTACCTCGGGGAATTGGAGCCTGCTCTGATCGGGGTTCCTAGGAGTGGTCTGATAATATACAGTAGTAGAAAGTCGGGGCGTTGCTTGTTGCTTATTCATCCATCCACAGCATCGTCTGGTATGGTATGATGCTAAAGAAGTCCAAACCCCGAAAACCACGGGTCGGGATTTGCTCTGCTCATAAGAGGAAATGTGGCGCTCAGTGATGATCTGCCATTAGTCGAGGGAGGATGCATGGGCCCAGGACACTGGAGGAACATTCTCCAGTCAGACTGTCGTCCAAAGGAGTGAGAGAATTTGAGAACAATGCCTGTCATGACGGTTGTTTATCGTCTGCGGATCGAGCAGAGGGCGGGGTTTCTAGAAAGAGAAAAGAACAAGCCATGGGTCACGTGGTATCACGAGGCCCCTTCCACGCTTCGTCAGGCAGAAAGAGCTTAACAAAAGGATCGATCGGCATGCATTTAAAGTTCGGAATTAGGAAGGACTCAAGGAGTCGGACAAAGGACCACCCCCATTTCGGAGCATTATGACGGGATTACTAATTGCTATTGAGGATGCTTCCGTGATACAGTTTAAATACTGTGGTGGTACGGGCCACAGCTTGGGTACTAGCCTACTAGGTATCTAAAGTGGAGCCCCATCGGACGAGAGGATGTCCCGACTCCCTTGGAAGTTGACTTCGAAGAGATAACGGAGTACTGAGTATATATCCACGGTGGTTCATAACCACTCAGCGTGCCTGATCATTAGGGCGGTTTGATAGCTATGCCAGAGATATTCTTTACACTATCCCACACGCTTTCAGGAACCTTCACGGGAAGTTTGTGCCCTTTCAACTGCTGGTCGATCAACCACATTCCAACCACGAATTCTTCCTTCGTCAGTAAGCCGATTTTTTGTCGGTCGACGAGATCCCAAACTCGCTCCAACAAGACCGACGGGAGCCGACTTCGAGACCAGATGTCCCGGACCACGAGGTTCAAGACCATTTCGGACGCGTTGGGAGGATAAACTGAACCGGGATCGTCCACAGGAATGAGCAACCCTTTATTCGCAGCCCAGACACCCTCGTATCGCTTTCGCTCTCGCTCAGTGGCCTCACTTCGCCATCTCTTCCGATCTCCCTCGTGGTGCTTGTGAGGATGTTTTCGAATCAGGTGCATTCTATGTTTCGACCCATTCCCTTCTTCCTCGTCTTTCTTCGGCGGCTCACGGAGCGTTTGTCGTAAGCCTTTTGGCGGGCTAGGGCTTCGGGTGATGTCTTTTTTCGAGGAATGGCCGGGGTGCAGCAGTGAACGGGACCTCTGCCGACGTCGTGGAGGTGGAGGCGGGGGTGCGTTCTTTGCTGGGGAAGCACGGGAAGATGCGAGCGACGAGGCAACAATGGCATCGGAAAGCGCATCTTCGTCCATTCGAGCAGGCACATCTAAAATCGAGCTACTAGCCGTTTGAGCTCGACCGGAGACTGACGCAAGGCTAGGCGTTGGAGGACGTTTAGTGAGCCCATTTTCCTCTAGGAAGAGCCTATGGCTTTTTGAAGCCGTGTGAGCACTCAAAGAGTCTGTCGTCGGGGCTTTAGATAGCTTTGTGAACTCCGATTCGCTCGGTCTGGCGGGCAACTGAGGCTTTTGGGCGCCCGGATTCAGAGGAACTCGGCGAGAGCGGATTGAGGGAGCAGGACTTGGGGGTGATTTTTTCTGATCAGTCTCTATTCTGGCAGAATTGGACCTCAGACGGGGCTTCTGAGGGTCTGCTGGGTTGAGACGGCGTTGCGTAGCATCCAGATGTACAGGAGCACCAATCTTTGCAGCCATCTGCATGACGGACGTTCCACTATCGGGCGTACCTCCGTGTGATGTCTCGCTATCATTTTGTAGGAAAGGTTCGATCGGGATGTTTTGGGGTGTAATTCTCCGGATGGGCTTGGGTGCTGGTAATTCTTGGTAATCTCGGTTATCTCTTGTATGGCTGGTCTGAGGATGCATCGCAGTCTCGGTTTGCGCCGAACTGATCGATGGAAGTGGTTTTCCTTTGTCAATTCGCGAAGGAGACCTTTCCGCAGCAAGCTGTGCAGCAATCTGCTGTGGAGTTCGTGCCCTAGCGATTGGACCTTCGACTGTTCTGTCATACGGGTTTCGCGGACTTGTAGACAGCGGGTTAGCTGCAAATAAACCAATCTTCTCCCTGACAGAGCCAGCTTCGGGAGGCAGCGGTGATGCAGAACGCCGATTGTTTCCTTGTTCTGCAGCATGGCGGTTTGCGCTGCCAGCGAGAACCGCAGCTGCCACAGCACCGCGAGCTCTGCCGCTCACATCTGGCGAAGGACCTCTGGAAAGGCTCGCATTAAAAGCCGTGGTAGCTCCTTGTAAGGCTGCGTGTGTTTCGTTGACATGACCTCGGAGCGGGACGGACAACCGCTGGTCCAGAGCGGAGCTTTCGGATTCGCCATGCATGGGACCATCAAATAAATGTTCCTTGTGGATCGATCTTAATTGCGGACAATGGTTCACACAATCCACAACGGACAATTGAAGACGAAAGTTTGAGACTGGCAGTGATACAATCACATTCCCAGGGGAAAGAACACAATGCTGGCGTAAGGGAAGTCGTGTTGTCGAGCGTGCGCCCTGAAGCTAGGTACTGCCTCTCTACCGAGCTGCCATTATCATGCAATTCAAGGGTGAAATGATAATCCTAGACCAAGTCTGCGGTAGTAATGAGTCCCTCGTAGATGTGGCAGACAATACTTTTGATTGAAGCTTTAAGGGATGAGGAGCTGAAGCCTGAAACAGACAGAATAATAAGCAGTGGAGCTGACTGAATGGCATGGAAAGTGGGCTAGACCTCCGCAGCACTAAAGCTACTGCGGGGTGGGTCAGAAACAGACAACATTATAGGAAGGCACTTACTCAATGATAAGAATATATGATCTTGTTGAAAACTCTTCTTTGTTCTTACATCACAGACTCAAGCATTTGTTTCTTACGGAGTAGCGTACGTTCTTTCTGTCTTATCGTATTGATCAATCATCAAGACGAATTCCTTTTTCAAGTTTAGCGCTCTGATTGGGCGACTGGTGTCATTCTTCAGCAATGAGAATAACGTAATCGGACACCGAACGGGCCACGACACCGAGCGGGCCACTTCTCCCACCCCTGAATCTTCCAACGACTGAATCAATTTTTCCATCCAACATGGCATCAAAACAAGAAGAATCAGCGTTCGTATTAGAAGATAGAATCAGTCTTGCAGTCAAAGCATATAAAAATGGCCAGTTTAAAAGCATACGAGCTGCTGCAGCAGCATACGACATACCAAGGTCTACCCTTACCTATCGAATCAGCGGTCG